>JANHFQ010007270.1:27932-38189 GCA_032468035.1 Aparallactus werneri | reverse complement strand
CTGGACTGTGTGATTATCTTTTTACGTGTTTAATTTGTAATTGGACAAGTGCAAGTAAATGAAAAATAACTTTGTTCTCTTCTATCATCCTGTTCTAATATACACTAATCTGTGCATGCAACCTCCAAGAAAAGGATTATAAAATACTTTCATAGTAATCCATATTTTATTTTATTTTATTTTATTTGTCAAACATGTACAAGATAACATAGGTATAGGTATAACTATAAACATGAACAAAGACAGTATATATGGGTAAATGGAGACAGTAAGACAGGGACGGTAGGCACGCTGGTGCGCTTATGCACGCCCCCTTTCTCTTTTCTGCCAGTTCAATGTAGAATATATATTACAAGGGAAAGCCAACTATAATTTTTACTATGATTGATGTATTTTGCCATTATTGTTGACATTGTAAGTAATACCATTTTTATTTACTTTTCCAGAATAATATAATTAAATTTAATATGGCAGCTTTTAGTAGGAATTTAGATTGAGCTACTCTTTCTGTCATATATTTCATCCCAAGTATTCAGAGTGATCATAATGCATTTTATTTGCAACTGAGCATGGGAGGAAGAGTCCATAACAAACACTTATTCAGGATTTGAGAGATTGTAATAAAAGTACTGAGGTTAGATAATAAAAGAATCCCTCTGTTTTCACCACAAACAGTAGAGGGATAATACTCCTGACTGGTTTGTATACCATAATGTTGACAGAGGCTGAAAATTCAATTATGATGTCATTGGGTGAATTGGGGGGGGAGAGAGATTTCCCATATTGTTTCATAACAATTGACTATTTATATACAAAATATGTCAGTGTAGTAATAAGTGTCAGAGTTAACCTGATCCCCCAAGCCTTATTAAACACTTCATTACAGTCGAGCAAACCTAATTAGATGGGATTTTAGTTGTATCACTTTCATTGATGGGTGTAATTAATGTGAACTGTAGTGAGTCTAATAAACATGACCTTGACTCTCCTTGAACGAAGAGTTTGGAATACTAATTGAGAACCAAAAAGACTTAAAGAAAATATTTGTGTGCCTGTATTCATGTACACGCACCTGCACGATGCCTGGTCACTTAGTTAAACTAGATGCATGGAAGAACACAGAGATTCACCATCTACATAGGGAACAGAGTCCTCTTTAATTTATCTTAATACTGATCTTGCCTTGCTGGGTTTTGGTGAGACGTAATGGCTCTTATCAAATTAAGTATCAGGAAAATGTTTGTAAACACTTGGGGGGAAACGGTGATTAAATGAAATTTGTATCAAGAGCCCATAATGGAAAAAGAAACCTAGTGTTGAAGAACTTTTGCTTAGTTGATTAAATGCCGTTGAATGAAGGCAAATATACGTACTCTCAGGATAATGTTGCAGATTCCACTTTGGAATGGCTACCAGGATCAAAGGTTTAGTCTTCTGAGCTTTCAGACTCATGCTGAGCCCATCCTTAGGGAAAGGAGCCCATCCTTAGGGAATTTCTCTCTACCAGAATATGTGCCATTGAATTTGGCTGTTCCCTGATGGACAGATGCTGAGCTCTTCTAAGTCTGCTTTCCATTTGGCTGAAAAAGCTTCCTCATATGCAAATCCCAAATTGTGCAATTTTGATTCTAACTGTCAACTTAGTTCTGCCACTCTTTAAATTCATCTGGCTTGGACACTATATTCTGGTCACTTCCTCACATTTCATAATACAGTTGTATGTGTCACTGATGTAATCAAGAAGTTCCTATAGTACCACTAACACCATCAGGCTCTTCCTTATGGCATTGGCCTAGCCATATCTGTACATTTCCATACATCTCTTTTCCACAGCCTTCTTCCAGGTTTGATATCCTACCGAGGAGATCATGAGAAAATTGATAGTTTCTGTAAAAGCTTAACTGCAGATACATGGAAGAACAGAGATACACAATCTACATAGGAACAGAACCCATTTCAATTTACATTTATCTTAATGATGATTAAGTAATTCTACCTTACATTCACTGCAACTAGTTTTAGGTTCCTATAGCAGATGCCTGGGAGATATTGCTCATATGACTTTCTACCACCATGGACCCCTTTTAAATACCTTTTGTGGCCACAGACCATTGCCACAGATGACCAAGACTTAACTCAAGATTTAAATGATAGCATTTCTTCAAGCCTTCATGGATCCCCTGTGATGACATTGTGGCCCTCAGGTTCTCAGGTTGAGAACCACTGGTGTAATTGATACAGTCCATTTGAACCCGTGGAAATAAAAGCCTCCCATGTTCCATAAGAAAGGTTGATCAGAGTTACCAATAATTCTTTCACAATTCTGGGACTGGGCCATTGAGATGCCCAGAGATTTGGATGATGTAGTGAAGTAGCAGCAAGTGCATTATCAACTATTTGGCACTCAGTGGTGCTCAAGTTGATATGCTCCTGGCTCCTTCTATTAAATTGTCATCTGATGAGACCCAGGAAGCACACCCCCTCTATTGTGGCACCTGACCTTTGGAACAGCTTGTTTCTCAAAATATGGATGGGCCCAACTGTATTGCGCTGTTAAAAGTCATTGAAGATCTAGTTGTGCATAAGGCCAGGAGGTTGAGAGAATCTAACTCTGAGAAAGTTGTTTTAAAGGAATAGATGATTGTTCTTGGTTGCTACAACCTTGGGTGTGAAGTTTGATGCTTTTATCTTGATTTTTAAATCTGTTGTAAGGTACACAGAGTTGTTTAGAATTCAGTGAATGAGTGAGTGAGTGAGTGAGTGAGTGAATGAATGCATGCATGCATGCATGCATGCATGCATGCAGTGGTGGGATTCAGCCGGTTCACACCTATTCAGGAGAACTACTTGTTAACTTTCTGAGCAGTTTGGAGAACTAGTGGTTCGGTGAAATCTCCTTGAATTGGAAGATCCTTCAATTTGTTTTAGTTTTCTCTCATGATAATAAGGCTTAGTAACATGGCACCAGGCTTGAAGTTTATTTAGATATCTGTGGCATGAACTAATTTTATTGTGATCCTGACAAGCTTGGGAGGCTTGAACCTGGGTCCCCTATATACTTTGTTAATTTATTTCTTTAGCTTGACATTTTGTATCCCAAATATGCCCATTCACTTTCTGAAGAAGAATGACCTCTCTGCTAAAGAGTTTCACTTTATGAGCAAGAGTTGGCTGCTGATAGTTATCGTTGCATTTTATCTATTTTAATTCCTCCAGGTGCTCTGGTACCCTGCCTGATTTGTAATTCCAGGTTGCAGGTATTGCTGATAAAAAGGAAGGTATTCAGACAGAATGGTTTACGTTTCCATGATGGCTGTGGTTATCATTGATCTTCAGTGTGTACCCCCCCCCCCATTTCTAACCTAATGATTGGTATTTAGGGCACCTTTTTGCAAGCAAAGAAGCTTTTTTGTATTTTTGTACAGGTAATCCTTCACTTACAGCAATTCATTTAGTGACCATTCAAAGTTACAGAGGCACTGAAAAAAGACTTGAAGAAATGGTATGATTTAATTTTTGAGTTAATTCTTGGGAGCCATGGCCATGGGTCCCTGGCCACAAAGGGTATTTAAATGGGGTCCATGGTGAAGAAAAAGCTTAAAACTACTGCTCTTGAATATATCATTTATGGTACTGATTGTTGTTTTAAGTTCTGCAAGGTAATTATTATTATGCTTTAGAAAATCAATGAACTTTCATGCAATTGTTTAGTTCTGTCAGTGTTACTTGGCTTTCTATTAATTTCTGATTTAAAGAAACCATAAGGCTTCTCAAACATATATTTGAATACATAATTCCTCTCAATAGTTAAGAGAAAACACATTAATTTAACATGTGTATGTATGTGTACATCTACTGTATAAACTGATAAAGAAGTCTTAGGAAAAATTCCAATCTAAAAAATATTTTAAGAAGTGCAAGTCAAGTAATATTGTAGTACAGTGTGCAAAGATTAGCATCTTAAAATATTCCTTATTTGCCTGTGGAACCACATCATCAGGATTAGAGGAGAACAACCAATGTGGTAAGGAGCCTAGAGGAAAACTTAGGAGTAATAGTTAGAGTTGTTGGGTTTGTTTCACAGGGAAAAGAAATGCCTAGGGGAAAGCACAATAACTTTCTTCAAGTACCTTAGTCTTTTAGAAGACGGGCAAATTCATTCCAAGTTGTAGAAGCTAGAATGAGCAACGTTTATATTTCAAGGACACAAATTTCATTTGGACACCTAGAAAAAAAGTAAAGAACTATTCAACAAGGAAATAGACTTCTTCTGGAAGTGGTGAACTTTTCTTCTTGGAAGTATTTAAACAGAGTCTAGATCATAATCCATGAGGAGTGCTGTAGTAGTGGATTCCTGTAGTGAGCATGAGTTGGACTAAATGAACTTCAAAACCCACTATAAGCCTTATATTCTATGCCCCAAAGGTGGGTTTTTTTTCAAATTCTATTTATATTCTACGTGTTACCATAAGTTGTAAAGAAATCCCCATTTACAAATGTGATTCTGGGATAATTCATTTGATCCAAAATGTGATGTCTCTTGTAGGAATTCTTAGCATTCCTCGTGGTCTCCTAGAGAGTGAATTCTGGCCAAGTTAAATACTTTTTACTACATCATTTAAGCCTGTTCATACATTCAAAAGTCAATGGTATTTTTCTCCCAATGCATAAAGGTAATGATTTACATTTATCATGCATTAGTGATATTGGTCAACGAATAAGAAAAGAATCAGGAGCTATCATGAATGAATAAGGAATGAGCAAGGAGTGTATTTGTGTGCGTTTTTAATGTGTTCTATCTCATGAATAATAGAAGGAAATTCAGTTATCACATGTTTGAAAAAAAGCCAGTTGGATTCAAATAATACAAATTTAAAATCGATGCAGTTAGCTTAGTCTGTTTTCATCCTTACATACACGGACATACACATATGCAATACGCCCACAGAGACACAGGATTTATATTTATACTCTCTCAATTCATTCATAAGGAACTTGTGCTAAATTCACAAATATCTAGAATACTTTTAGAGAGAAAATAACGTTCCAACAGCTAGAAAACAGAAAGCAAGAATATTTAGTCAAACTGTTTTTTGTGAGGGTTTTTTTTTAATCTTTGTCCCCCTCCTATTTTCTCCAGTTGTAAAAATTACAGTGATTACACATCATAAAGCCTATCTGTAATAAAACGCATCAGCTGGCCAAGGTTTTGATCGCTCACTCAATAATCCATTAATACAGCAATGCTGCCCAGGCATCTTTATAATACCAACTCAGAGGTAATTTTAATCAGCTAGACCAGCTGGTATTTAACAGCAGCTGCTGGAGATGCCACAAATATACTCAATAGCTGACATCTTTATTTGCAGTTTTTCAAGGGTAGGCAAGATCTCCCCATAGTTACTTAGATTAAGTTTTCTAAAAAAATACTGTGTACATGAAGGTAATATGACTCAATGCAAAAAGGGTTAATGGAACATATGTATTTTATGCCAATATTTTTTAAGAAAAATAAAATAGTTTTACTGAATATATTATTTTTGTTAACAACCAATTCAATAGAAATGTAACAGAGCATCTTCCCTTTTAGCAAAGCTTTTTTATAATATATATATATTGTAGTCATCCCAATCACTATATTTCAGTAATAGTACATCTTAGATGTGTTCAGAAGTGAAGTCTAACTATATGCAATGGATTTTTTTTATTCTTTTAAGTACCATATTCCATTTACGTTTAGATATGCATTTCACTCTGTATAGTGTTGAAGGTGTGAGCTTTGGATGCCCTTTACATCCAATACATCTTCTGTGGAGAGAGTGGGGATGGGAACAAGAAAGGCTTGAAGAAAACACTTGCATAAAGAAAAAAATAATTATGGTTGAGCAAACTTGACTAAGAAATAGAATAGAATAGAAATCTGTAATAAAACATTGGCAACTAGGGCATGTGTTAGAGTCTATGCCTTTCTTTTTCCAGGAAGTTGACTTATCAACCAAGTGATAGTTGCAAAAAACCAAACAAGAAATTTGGATGGAGTCTAGTATTTAGTACTTTTCTGGTTAGACTACAGAGGTTGCATTTTATTATGTGGAAATTAGTGTGACTTATTAAACAGGGTTGTCAAAGTACAATTTGAGAACTCTTCTAAGTATTACTTATATGAGTATTTTCTAAGTTAAATAAGAATTACATATTTTAGTATTGAGGTATACCGTCTTGTTTGGCAAAATTCATGATTTCTACATATGCATCTTGGTTATAATAGAATTTAATAGTCTATTAGGCAAAAATTAAATGAATATACAAACTTCAGTTATGTACAATATTATTAGCAATAAAGTTGTTTCTGATAAAAACATTTGCTGTTCAAATATCAAGATACAAATAATTTTTGAACTGATATTCCATGATGAAAATCAGACAGATTATGTTTATTAGTGTTTCATGTTTAATCTACTAAAATTATCAATATTTTTACTTATTAGGATTACTTATGTCTTTATTACAAACAAGAATTTGAATGCATGTTTTTATCTAAAGTGACGTAATATTAAACCCAACAGAAAAACACAGTTAACTTAAAAAGTAAGATGAATTTTTTTTACACTTTTAAAATACTGTATTTAACTTTAAAATAACATGTACTTTTTGTTTGCTGTGATAAGTGTTTAAATTTGTATAGAGTGTTTGACAACAGACAGTTTGATATATTGCTAGGCACAGCAGTAGGTTGGACTTGAGTGGTATTAGCTTTCAGTGTTTTGATTAATGGTAATTGTTGTGATGAAAAGGCATGTTTTATGTACAACTCATATTTCTGGAAAACAGAAGTCAACTTACAAGATCTGTAATTACTATTCTGAGTTAGCATATAAAAAGAGCACAGAGAACATACTGACAGGGCACAGTGGGGTTCTTTGTATGTGGGTTTGTTTGGGACTCTGTTTCATTAATATACTATTTTAAAAGTAAGGGGAAATGTTTTGCTGTTGTCTTAAACTATATAGTTTGAATTCCAAGGTATATTTTTATGTAAAGGTGTCATTTTATCTTGCCTTCAGAGCTAATAGAACTAAGAATTGTAAAATAATTATTTTTAAAAATTCATATATAATGGAAATGTTTTGTAGAAAAATAAAGCAGAGTTTTGTTGCTGTCTCATAGGTAGATTATATGGTACATTTTTATTTATTGTTCCTACTGAATTCTCAAGATTAATTTGTTTAGATTACACATTATTTTAAAATATTTGTAAATTAACAAAAGGTATGCCTATTAATTCAATCTCGTTAAAGCTCACTGGTAGTTTTAAGAACATGCGGTTGAAACTTAATAGCACATCAGGCTTAGAATTGTATGCTTTGTGTGGCCAGTATTGATAAAATCCTGCTCAGTTAGAGTTTATACTTTACTGAAAGCAGTGATATTCAGTCAACCGTAATGTGAGCAGGTTTCCAGCCAATCTTTAAATTATTGAATATATTGATTTTCAATTCATAAATTAAACAGTTGTGTTATTAGTTGCGAAGTTGTGTTCGACCCATCACGACCCCATGGACAATGTTCCTCCAGGCCTTCCTGTCCTCTACCATCCCCCGGAGTTTAACAGTACTCTTTTACTAAGTTTCTTAATGACATTAATCTTGAGATCTTTGACTTCTTCATACTCCTTTTCATTGTAAAATATATAATAACATATGAGCATTTAGTGTTTTATGTTAAAACAGATCTACAGAATTGTTACCTAAACAGGTTTTATATAAATAACAATAATGATATCAAAGTTGCAGAAAGGCAAGTAGACTTTTTAATTTCAGTGGCAAATTCATAGTTGGCAATAAGATAGTTAAAAACAGAAGGGAAAAGAAGAAGAATTAAGCTATTTTGATAATGGCACTGTATGAAACTTATTAGAATTTCTCTAAAAATTTAGCTCACAATTCATGCTCTGTATTTGGGTGAGAAATAAAATCTACAAAGCATGAAATTGTACTGTTATGAAATAATTTATTTCTAATAGTAAATTATCTCATTTCAGACTGAACTGGCTTGGAACAGTGTGTTAGAAATCAGGTAGTTTACTTAATAGCAAAATAAAAATTAAGAGAAATATCCTTAAGCAACCTTAAATCTATGTTCTGAAAATAACCACTCCCTACTTCCTGCTCTTGGTTTCATTGCAGTTACTAGCCATGTATCATCCTTTATTGAAAGGAACTTTATTTAAGTAGCATAAACTTGTTGGATGGGCTTCAATTAAATGATGATTTGTTAATGCAAATGTGTAGCGAATGACTGGTAGTACATCTGTCTCTTCATCCATAGGCCATTACTGTGGAGCATTAGCACATGATTGTGAAAAACTGAAATCATTACGTGCAGGTAGTACATATTCAATCAATTCTGACCTTATGTCTCCGATGAAATAAAAAAACCCTAAGTAATGTAAATTATATTTAATTTGTAATTGGGGGGAAGGGGAATCTTGGAATATCTGTGATTCAAGCTGTTACATGATGTGAGGTGACTGCAATTTGGAGATGACAGTCATTGGTGTCTCCGGTGGGAAACATTAATCCTTATTTACTCCTCCTACCTGGTCTTCCAATCCAAATAGTAATGTTTTGGTTTGTGACCACCACCACCACCCCGCGCCTGTTTTCTTTTGGCATACAAAATGTTTTGACTTTAGTGAAAACACAGAGATAGGACAAACTTTTTGTGACCAACATTATTTAGTTAAGCAGGCAGTTATGACAATTAATACCTCCCCCCCAAAATCATACAATTAGCTTCAGTTCCATAAGTATCTAATGACCTATTTGTCAGTCTTTTGGTGAAATAAACTACTTGATCTTAATTCTCCACTCTTGCAGCAAATAAATAGAAATTATGAAACACCCGGGCACCAATAAAATATAATTTATTTCAGAAGGCATGATAGAACTCTTTACATCTCTAAAATGAATATGTTATTTGCAAATGACTTGTGATACTAATATATAAAAAAGGATTTCAGCACTACCTCCTTTCATTAGGCAATAGACTTTTTTTCCTGATTTGTTTAATCATTTAAATGTGTAATTACTCCTAAAGGCATACGAGTTAAAATGACTATTCCTGACGTGATTAACTCATAAAGTCACAATGAACCTCACAAGAGATCCTGGGAAATGCCAGGGATCAGCATTCTGCAGCTGAAGGCATTAAGACATTTCAGGAAAGGACAAAGTAATTATTTTCATTATGGAACATTTCTCAGCTTGCTCTATATTTCTGTCCTCTTTAGCCTTGTCAACACAAACCTCATGTGCCAAACAGGGAAGAGAAAATCAGTTCAAAGAACAAGTTTCCAGAACTATAGATCTTTCTTTGGATTCTATGCAAGTGGAATATTTTTCTAGACCAGTAGTAATTTCCATTCTGAAAGTTTGTCTTAAGAATTATTGGGACAATTACTAGAGTGCAAGTCATGAAACTTTACTGAAGAACCTAAGATTGCAGACTTTTCTTTATATAATGGCTAAACTGAGAAAAAGCCCATCGGTTTTAGAGCTAATTTTATTAAGAAGCATTTGCTTAAGCTTATAGTATATTTGATTTTTTTGCCCCCTCCCCTTCAAAAATGCCTAGCCTTCTCTTCCCCAGAAGAAAACTATTTTAAAATGTTCTGGATTCACTAAAACAGACCTAGTTAAAAACAATGGCTGCTTTAACAATTGAAAAAGTATTCTTATGTATCTTTGATGCCTTAAGATATTTGTAAAAAGCAATGAAGGTGGAATTAAAACTCTAATAATAATAATAGTAATAAAGACAATTAAAGTGTTCTCAAGGTAATTAACCCCTGGGCAATTCAAATTTTAGATACACAGCTGGAATAATGGACTGGGTTCAAGCAGAACTAAAAGCTCCAGCTAGGAAGACCAGAAAAAGAATGATAATGAATCATGCCCTTTATCTTCACAGTGATGTTGCCAGACTTTACTTACCAAACCAAATAGGTGGCAGTGGAATCTTGCAAGTATATCAAAGAGTTGAAGAATTTAAAAAGGACGTTGAACGAATATGTGAAGAACAGTGAATAAGATGCACTGAGACTAGTATAACATGAAGGCTTATGAGTACTGGAGAGAAAAAATCTGGTCTACAAGCCATGGTAAGGCAAACATGGCCAACATGTTTTTAAAAATACATAAAAGCAGATAATAACAAGAGCCGGTAATGGCTAAAAGCAGGAAAATTGAAGAAACA
>JANHFQ010007267.1:30247-42230 GCA_032468035.1 Aparallactus werneri | reverse complement strand
CTGACGGAACCAGCAGGAGGCCGACCCTGTGGGATCTCACTGAGCGCTGGGAGGTTAATGGTCGTAGGAGGCGGTCCTGAAAATAGCCCGGTCCTAAGCCATGTAAGGCTTTATAGATCGTAATCAGCACCTAAATTGCACCCGGAAACCAACAGGTAGCCAGTACAGCTCGAGCAGGAGAGGTGTTACATGGATGTATTTGTATACACCCATAATTATCCCCGCGTAGTTGCATTGAAAGCAGTAGTATGTCTGCCACTCTTATGCCAGAGTGTCGTAGGAGGAAACTTTATAAAGCAACCTTACCTCAACAGATGCTACAAGTGTTAACAAATCTTAACCAGAACTATTTTAACCAGTATTTATTTGTGTCAAAGTCCATTATCCATTGGATATAAAAGGAAAAAGCTATTGTTATGCTGTTTCTGTTATTTTCTAGTGAATAAAATATATTAAATATGAAAATGTTGATTTCGCTTACAGGTTGCAAAGTGGAATCTATTTTTCTAAATGTTGAGGCTGTAAATACACACAGGGATAAACCACAGGTAGGTCTTCTTACTGAATATGAATTTAAAACTTTACAAGAAACTTAGAAGAAGTATTAAAGTAGAAAACCTGCCAGTAACATAATAATTAAGCACACTCTGCCCCTTTCTTGGCTACATCTTCCAGATTGCAGACTTCCCAAAGTTGATTTTTAAAAATGTACTTAAAAAAATAAGGTAGCTGGAGACCATTGTAAAAAAATGTGATCTTAATACCTTTGATTCCTGGAGTGGGGAATCACAACCATCCAGAGTTTCATATTTGGGAGCACTGATAAAACAATTTATCTGATTAGTGGAATGCTGTGTGTTCTCTTTAATGCACTTTGATGATTTTTAAAAAAGAATTCTGCATTGAATTCATGAAAATGTTAAAGAAATTATACAAAATTTCAGGGCTGAATGGCTATATCCCTCAATACAGTGTAGACAGCACCTCTGTAGTATTCAGACACTGTATATTGCCATTCAATGAGAGTTCCCATTCTTTTAATGTAAGGAAAAAAGGTTTTCAGATTTGTAGGTACTTCAGTACTTTCTCTGCAAGCATCTTGTCCTGATCCTAATTTCAACAGACAACTGTTTTGCCTTTTGCTCTACTACAGCAACCCTGACTATGTCATGTCAAATATCACTGCAATAATTCAGTTTCCATTATGTGTATGTTTTATGTGAAATGTACTACATTATTTTGTAAATTTTTTTGTTATCTAGATTTTGAAAGCCATCTGTTGCTCATTCTAGAGCAACAACAGCAAAGATTTTTGTGTCCAGCTAGCTTATTTTTTGATATTAAAATTCTGGAATAACCATAAATTCATAGGCACTCTTTTTAATGCAAAATTATGGTTATTCTCTCTTTCTCATGCACACAGACACATAATTGTTTAGTGATTGACTTCAGTTTGTGACTGTTGGATTTATATGAAAAATCTCATCTATTTTACTCATAATTCCTAACATGAGGATGGAAGGCTCTGCTAACAAAAACACAAACACAATTTTGACTGAGTTAAAATGTCATATAAATGTTTCTGTGTGCAGCATTACTTCTCATGTTTTGATTCTGAGCCATTTGTATGTCTGTGCTACCAGTACTATGATTTACTACTAGGTTCATATAGCCAAACTATGGTTTGTTTAATTTTGGTTTAGTTATTGTGTGAACAAGCACTTGTAGTTTGTACCCCTTAGTTCGTGGTTGATATCTGGTGGTTTGTTCATTAAATCAAAATATACTTTTAATAGGGTACATGAACACAATCAGTAAGACAGGAAACCATGATTGTACTCTTGTCCCATTGGCTTCAGTGGGAATCAGGTATTTCAAGCTAATAACAGGACAGTGCAGAGTGAGAATAAATAAATGTATCCATAATAGTGGTGGAGAGAATGGTCGCAGGCCATCTGCAGAGGACCTTGGATCAAGCGGATTATCTAGACACCTTTCAATTGAGATTCAGGCCAGGGTTTGGGACTGAGACTGCATTGATTGCGCTCATGGATGACCTGGCAGGAGTAGGATGGAGGTAATGCTTCCATCCTGGCTCTTCTTGACCTCTTGGCGGCATTTAATACATTCAGTCATGGTATCCTTCTGGGATGGCTCAGGAGTTCGGGTGAGTGGCACTATGTGCTGGTTTTCCTCCTTACTCCAGGGTCAATTTCAGTCAGTGTTGATAGATGGGGAAATAATCAGGTTGCAGCCCTTACTTTGTGAGGCGCCTTAGGACTTGGTTTCTCTTCCTCTCCTATTTTGCATCTACTGGTTGAGGTGATCTATCAGTTTGGGATGAGATATCAATATACAGATGACACCAAGCTTTGTATCTTCACTCCAGTCCCCTTGACTGATGCTGTGGACATCCTATCCCAGTGTCTGTAGGCTGTCCAAGTTTGGATGAAGCAAAACAGGCTCTGATTCAACCATTGCGAGATGGAGAAGCTGTGGGTATTTGGAGCCTCTTGAGACAAGGTTGTTCCATCTCTAATTCTGGATGGGATAATACTACCTCAGGCAGACCTGGGGCACAATCTGTTGGTGCTCCTAGCCTCAGAGCTCTGGCTTGAAGAGCAGGTGACAACTGTGGCTAGGAGACTTTATGTACCTCTTTGGATGGTGCGCTAGTTGCACCCATTCCTGCATCTATAGGACCAAGGAACTAGTCACATGTATATCACCATGTTGTTAGGATTTACATTCATATTATTGATTCTTATCTAGTCTGTGATCAAGATAATTTTCTGCAGCTCTGGGGTCCTTTTGGCTTGGCAGGGAGAAACCTAAGTGTGTGCCTTGAAGCCCGGAGGGAGCCATTCTCTTCAATGTGCTCTGGGCACTTGCCTATTGGACCTTTCTTCTGGACTCGGCCTGGGTTTTCTATTAACTGGAGAGCTATTTCTCATTTTATTACTTACCTGGACAGGAAGGGAGTGTGTGTATGATCTGAAGTATACAGAGGAGCTTTCCACAGAAACTATGTGTTATTCCAACTACCAAGAACCTGAAAAAAGGAACATGGGTGACTTTGAAAGGAGAGCTAGGGAAGTGGGGGGACTAGGAGTAGAAAACAGAAACTTCAAGATTGTGACAGGCAGGGAAAGGTATGGTCAAAATTTGAGGACCTGCTGGGATTGTTGTTTGAGAGCTTGTCCAGAACCCCAGTACTCAACCGATAAACCAAGTTATTGTGTCCTCATGCCTTTAGGCTCTGACTGTTGCTTTTGAATGCCAGGTTGGTCTATATAAAATCTGTTCTCGTTGATGATTTAGTCATGGATGAGGTGACTTATATGGCATATATAATCATGGGCTTGGAGTACATCTCTGTTGGAGATGTACTTGCTTAGGTTTTAAGTTTGTCATAACTTCAGCTGAAAAAAAGTCAGTGATACTAGTAGAATGAGAGACGATAATGCTAAAGCAATAGTCTAATGTAGGCAGTCCCTGAGTTAAGAATGTTTCATTTATAAACAGCTTGTACTTTTACTAAAAATGGAGGGTCGAGTTCTCCTTCCTTGAGTCAATGAACCACTGAAGCTGCACATTTTTAATGTAGGGCCTGTTTTCAGCAGTTCAACAGCTTCAGGAAAAAAAACACACCATCCACCATTTTTATTAACAGGCAGCCCTTTTGTAAGTATGCGTTAAAATTTGAATTACAAATTCAAGACGAGTTAGGAACTGAACTCATTCTTAATCTGGGGACTTCCTGGGTCCAAAGGAAGGCATGACTAAATGACCCTGTAATACTGCATGGCTTTCTATATACAGACAAGTAGTCCATAAGGTCATTGTGATTTAGTGAGCAGAAGTAACAACTAATAATATAGTACTGTACTGCAGAGACTCCCCCACATGACAAGCCATTTGCCAGATAAATGACAGCACTGCTAGGAAAGGGCTGATCTTTTAGGACAAAGTTTGCCAATTTAATAGCAACATATTAAAGATGGGTGGAAAAAGAGGTTGTTACTTTAGAACAGGGATCTAAGTTGCTAAGCCTCATTGCCACCCACTGCCCCCACTAACCTGGACAATGTAAGAGAACAAGATTTGCAGGTATTTAAGTACAACTATATGAATGAAATTGAAGTATTTTTAAATTGTAACCTCTCCATGTATGGGAGGAAGGTTGCCGATGCTAAACTGGAACTACAGAATTATTGTTCTGTAAATCAATAGTCTATGTTTATAAGAAAAACAGGCACAGTTTTTCTTGGTGAATTGCAATCATCCATTGATTTAAATTCAGGAGATTACTTGTGGAAACACTGATTGGCAGTCCTGCACGATAAATATTTTCTGTATTTTTATTATTATACAGAATGTAGACATTGTCAGACCTCCTGAGGATGCCCTTGTAACTGTCCCTGCTCACCTGTGAATCCTGTTTCCTGATCAGCTATGAAAGATGTGGTGCTGTTTTTATCATACTTTATTAATTTTCAATCAATCATTCCAATCACTTTGGAATCAAATGCCAATATAGCAGTATTTGTGTATTGCATGACTTGGAGATCAAATTGTTTTAGACTATTTGAATTGTTGAATCATTAATAAGTTATTTTTCACTTCTGCTGAAATGTGAATAGTTCCTTTTGCAATATAACTTAATTATTGCTGATTTTTAATTTGATGTTTTATGTTCAGTAAAACTCAATTCAGTTCTTTGAACACCTAAGTTATTAATAGTTACAATACATCTGATAGTTGCAATAAATACAATAGAATCAATGAGAAGATAGCTGGATATTTTTCAGGCGATAGTGTGTTTATTCCAATGCCATTGACCAATGTAATTCTATCATTAGAAATTATAAATCTAATTGATTTTAATGTATCTAAAAAGTTGTTTCCTACTAAATGGGCAGTATTTTTAAAATGTTGTTGGCCCATCTCCAACTGCCCGTCTTTACTTCCTAGGCTTCAAAGCTTTCCAAACCAACTGAAGAGCTTTGGCTTGGTTCCAAATGCTAGTCCACACAAGGGATTAGTGACTATTGCTCCTTTCTCAGCTGTGTTATGGTTCTGCATCTTTCAGCTCCGGCTCTTGATCTGGTGTTGCCTTCTGCAATGGATTTTGGAAATGTTCAGGGAAGTCATGATCAGAGTATAGAATTGCATGTTCCCATGACTTCCACATTTGCTCTGCTGAATCCTATCTCCTCTCCCTTTAGGCTCTCATAGCTCATATGCATCTTTGTGGCTTCTCATTAGGTCTACCATACCTGAGATGCAAAAGCCAGATAACCACCAGATGGCAATAAAAGCACAGTGTTTTAGGCATCTCTTCGCTGCCTTCTTGTGGCTGTCCAAAATTTTGCATGCTGCATCTCATTTGCATACAGCACCGTAATACATATCCCAGCAATATCTTTTTGGCATGTGTCATACATGTTTAAGATTTGTTAGTCATTGAATGAAAAAGTTGGTTCAAGACGGAGTCTCATGGGCACTAAAGAAAGACTCATTTTGTAACTTTTCACTATCACTGTTCTGCTAGCCTGTTTGAAAGCAGGTGTTTCCGTAAAAGGTTGTGCTGTTCGCTTGATTCAGGGTTGTATTTAATGCAAGATAATAGAAATCAAACCATATGTCATGTATCCACTTAGTAGATACTAACCAATCTGGCAGTATGTTCTGCAGAATGTAGTCAGGTGGTGGTACCTGAAAACAGGGCCTATGTGCAGGAAAATCAACATTTATTACAAGCCTCCTCTAGTGAAGGAAAATTTTGGTCAGTATTACTGATGAAATTGCCATGTAATTTGCTAACATGGGGAGTTGTAATGCTTCATAGATTGTGGCTTAGAAAAAGAGATTTGGTTGAAAAAGGAGGAGAGGTGGGTGGATTTAGATGGATGACTCTCAGAAGTTGTGATTCTCCTGTGCTTGTGCACGTATATGGAAAATAAAAACTTTGCTGTCTGTTTGGGTTATTTGAAGAGCTGAAAACATTATGCTGTGCATGATCCTAAATTCATGTTAGTTAATGGTGAAAAACAGTCTTCTGCTATACTGTACCTGTTGAAGCCAATATGTGGGTCCCAGGAGTTCATATTGAATAAGACTCAATTCTTGAGTTGGCAGTAATTTGAGCTTGTGAAAAAAAAAGATTAACTATGTCAATCAATGTGCAGCTGCTATTTATTATTCAGTGCATAATCTTGAAATAGATTTTTTTTTAGTATAAATTCTCCTGCTCCTCAATTCTAGTGTTGCAGGAGAATAAACATTGTTGACTCTTTTGATATATTATGTGTGATTTTATGTATCTATAACTTCTGGTAAAGTTCCAAACCCCAAAGTCGTCATCTTTTCTCATCGCTTCTTGGTCTGCATATTTTATTCTATGTCTGAAGGTAGGTGCTTTGGGACTATGTGTCTCTAGAATACAATGTGGGTCTGCAACAGTAGTTCATCTTCAGAAATGTAAGGAATTTATTAGATTTGAAGATCTCTAAAGGCAACTTATCTTCAGATAAGCCAGTTAAGCCAAATTACTCATTTATTACTGCTTAAGAGGACATTTTTCTAAGAGGTCAATCGCAGTGCAGGGTTACTGTCCTAATTCCCTAAACTTATCAAGAGAATTTTCTTGGTCAGGCCAGAGTTAACTATGCATTTCTTTGGACTGTGAACCACTTAAAGCTTGCTAACCAATTATTCTTATTTTATTTTCAGAATGTGTGTGTGAGCCGCTCTCGAGAAGAAGCCTTGAGGACTGTACCTAATAAGTTGTAGCTCTCTGGTCTCCCAGCACTGTCTTAGGCTGCTATCCAATGTCAACATTAAGGACACTTCTCAGGGACTCAGTGATGAAAGCCTTCAAAGGGGGCAGCCAGCAAGGCAGAAAAATGCCTGTTTTCTTCTTTTAAAATGGATTCCAAGATAGAACTGAGCATTAAAGTAAAAAAATATACCAAGTATTTATGGAACACAGGATGAAATTAGTTTTAATTTAATATATTTTGTCTTCAGCCTGTCATTTTTGATCTTCAATGTTGTATGTATAAATTGTCAGGTGTTATTTTGAGATTCTTCTAGAGTTAGAATATTTTCTTAAGATGGTCTTTCTGTTAAAAACAATCCTCCTCTGATTATTTTATTCAAACTTTATGCACATAAAATTTTATGCACACAAAAAGTATTTTAAAGTTTTTCATCTGCTAGACAGGATATTTATCATCTTCATCAAACTTCATTCAATTTTTTTTTCATTTCATAATTGCATTGCTTTGGTTGATAACACAAAAGCTACATGTTTATAATCTATTCAATGTTATAAAGTGGACTATTAAAATTTCCAGTTTTGGGGTGGGACAATAATGCTGTAGCAGTTGGTATTTATAACACCAACTTTCTAAATAATTTTATTAAAGTTTCTATTTCCATTTTAGCATCTAAAATATTTTCTCTTTTATGCTCCTATTATAAAGTGCTCTTCCTAGATAATTTATTCAAATGATTTTTTGATTGAAAACAACAACAGATTTCTTTCTACTTCATATACAGAATAATACCATATTCAAAGTCCTTTTTTAAAAAAATATCTCTAATTCTATTTAAGAATATTGATGGATATTCTAATTAGCCAAAGTTGGCCTGCATATTACTCCTAATTTCCATAAGCACTATTTTATACAGGGGTCCCAATCCTTGGTCCATTTGGAACTGGGCTGCACTGGTGGTGGACGAGCGTGCACAGCTCCTCTTGTGCAAACTGCAGTCTCGCATACTCATGCACAAAACTCCATTTATGCAAGTGTGCTCACCCACTGCACCATCTATTTTCACCCCCAGCCACCAGTCCACAAAACTACAAAGTTTGGGGATCACTGATTCTATATATTCTTATTCAAGGAAATTTCTGTAAAGCCTATGAAAATTAAAATAATCTTACATGGACAAGAATGAGACAATAAAGTAAGAATATAGAATATGGTGGTTAGAGGTCCAAAAATCTTACTGTAATGTGCGCCATCAGTTTTGAGAAACACATCTGACTTAAGAAGTTCTAGTCGATTCATAGTATTGATGTACTTTTTCCTTTTCCTTAAACAAAAGATAAAGTATTAACTTGTTTTGAGTGTTCTTTGGGGGTGGGGGTGGGAGGATACAGTCCCATTGAGTCCCTCTATTTTTCATTTAAAATGTAGGCATAATTAAGATGAAAGATATTTTTTTACTGGAGGAGCTAGCAGATATCATGCACTGAATACCATCAGCAAGTTCAGATAATAGTGGAAGGTTTCACTCCCAAAGTACTGTATATACTCGAGTATAAGCCAAGTTTTTCAGGACCCAAAATATGCTGGAAAAGTCACCCTTGGCATATACTTGAGTCAGCTGATTTTCAGGTGTAAGGTGATGCACGTGCCAAATGTGCGCTGCATGCACATCAGTTTGGGCCTGAAAACCAGCTGATTAGCTACCAGTTCGGTAAACCAGCTGGTTAGCTAAATCAGCTAATTTTGGGGCCTAAATTGATGCTCCAGCTTATACTCGAGTCAACAACTTTACCCAGTTTTCATAGGTAAAATTAGGTACCTCGGCTTATACTCGAGTCAGCTTATACTAGAGTATATACGGTAAATAACAATGACAGTTTTTCAAATCGTCTTTTAAGATTTTGCAGGACCATCAAATCTTACAAGATTTCATTCAGCTTAAATCCATTCTTGCCTGAAACCTTCTGAAATATCAGTGTCCTTGTCTGAGACATCCATGCAAGAATTTCAAAATGCTAAAGACTTGGAAAATGGCACATGATTTCTGCCTTTTTAATTTTTTATATGCTTTTAAAACATTAATTGGGGGTGAGGACACTGAGATGTTTGCAAGAGCTTTGTTGCTAAGCCCTGATTTAGCATTCTGGAGTTCTTTCACAAAAGAGAACCAGAATATCCTTCAGCCTTTCGTCATCATCATCATCATCATCATCATCTTTGGGGTTAGCATCTATACTTCTCCTTTATGACTTGAGAGGAAAGCGTAAGAGAGATGGGATAACTGCTCATGTAGTTGGATTCGCAAAGATGCACAGAAGAATTCAGGTTAATTTGCAGAATTTTAACATCCTGCTTTCGAATGGAATTTGTACAGAAGGCAATTCCTCTTTGAGTTTGCATGTTAAGTCATGTGTATATTTGTATTAAATCATTATATAATGTTATTTGTGTGATAGAAATCAAGTAGCAGATTAGATACCTGTAAGTTTTTGAAACAAATACTGTGGTTTTGTCCTCACCAGTTGGAAGTGTTTTTAAAAATCCCACTATCTATATAGATATCTGATTGAACCATACTATCTTGGTGGTAAAAGCTCTCTGCAATGTACTGTGTTAGCTTTGCAAAGGAGGGTCAGTTTGTTTCTTTTTATTTTCTTCTGGCTGGTGCTATCATGTATGCTGTGGCCCTGCTGTGAACTACTTGTTTTGCAATGCATTCAGTGATGTAGAAATAAGCCAGAAAGTCAAACTTGCATCAGAAAGATAAACAGTGGTGATAAAATAGAAATTACTTAAAATAACAGATAAAAAGCACTTGAGCTGTATTTTATCATAAAATATTTTTTGCATTGTAAAGTATTTATTCAGGTAGAGAATCATTTACTGTGTTTACCTGACTGGAAGAAACACTCCATCCCCAATATCTGAATTCAGTCACTTGGTGGAAAGGTGCTATTGAAAATAACATAGAATATGAGAGATACTGCTTTTCTGTAATACCTAAACAAGGCTTCTCTCTATCTTCTATCCCCATCCAGATATATCTCCCACCAGTTTTCTTGTTTTTATTTTCCAGGGAAGCCACCTCAAAACTCTGTTCCATCCACTTTCCCACTTTCCCCTGCTTTCATTCAAAGGAAGGAGATTCTGTGTACATATTTGTCTGTGTAAGACTGACTTATATGTGAAAGAATTATTGACATGCACACAGGGAATCAGTTAATAATAATGTTTGTTCTGATCCTGTCTTTATTAAGACTTCATTTTTGGAAGATACATAAGCACAGCTGCATGGATGCCTAACATACACAAGTGATGTCGTACCTAAACATAGGAGAGGTGTGTAAATCTCAAGGATTGGTTTTATTTGGAGTGGCAACCATAGGCTTCCCATAATATAATATGTTTGCTTTTTTCCCCTTTGTGGGGATGGGTTGCCTTCTGTTTGCATAAATACAAGCAGTCCTTGGCTTACATTTAGCAACAGTTTGAACCTGTGACAATGTTCAAGTGGTTCTTACAACAGGTCCTCAGAGATCCAGCCAATGCACTGCTCCCTCTGTCACAAGATCACAATTTCCAACATTCTCTGCCAGCTTCCCACAAAGAGTACAGAAGCTTGCAAGAAGTAAGAAACCACAGTCGTGGGGTCCTTAATTAATAACAGCAACTTGGACTGCCAGAACTGCCATCTCTAAGCGGTCTCAATTGCTGTTGTAAATTGAAGGCTGCCTGTACGGTACTAGAAGGGATCAGGAAAAACACCATTGTATTTTTGGTCTCATATTCAACAGTTGTGTTGAATATGAGGTCATGATACTTTTTGAACTTCTCTGGATGTGGGACATGGTGGGGGGGGGGAGTATTTAATTCTCTAAAAGTTGACGGTTATCCAGAAGAAAATGTGTATAGTAGATGTATAAATCGGTTTTGAATTTTGTAGAAAATATAATTTTACTCATTTCTAAATGATGGCAGTAGACTTGCCTTCCTTTAAAATGTATCATTACTTCATAGATTCCCTTTATTGAAGAGAAATATTTGTTTGCATATCCTCATTCTTTTAATGTGTACAACTTGGTGGCTAAATATTTAATGTATAGTAGATATTTTTATAGGTTATATCTAAGTATACTTTGTTAAATGTGGTTTCTTCTGTTCAGAGAAAAGGCAATATAACCGAAAAAACCCATTGTATACAATACAAATTATAAATTTATGTTGATACTTGAAAAGAAGTTGTTGACTCTGATTTAACAAGCTGTGATCTTAAATACAAAATTTGGAAGTAAACCTCTTGAAATTAATTGCACTATCTTCCAAGTAAATAAGTTCAAAAATCATAAAAACTGTTTACTATCAGTTTCAACTAGAGAAAATTGTAACCACCTCCAGAATACCTGCTGAATATTTCGTTTCACAGGACTTACTACCTTTTTTAAGAATAAAAAATGAATTATAGAAACATGTGAATCCTAAACAAGAAGCCGTTATTGGCATTTGCTTAATGTGTGAAATAGCTTATAGGAATAATATGGAAATGAGAATGTTATAAATATTTCTTTTCTCAATTTGTATGGTGGATTCATATAATTTTGAATTCAATTTTAATTCAGATACTATTGTTCATTTATTTAATGCCAATTTTTCAATTTATTACTTCCCATAAGAGATGTGTTAAATCTTTCTCCAAAACAATAAAATATCAGTTCTAAATTAAAGTGCACTTTAATTTCTTTATTTGTAAGTTGAATTTTGCTACTATATTTAAGAACACCATCTTAAATCATCAGATAAACGTTTGTAAAAAGTCTGTCCAATGAAGCACTTTTTGGTGATATACTACATTACTGTATTTATATAAAATACACTATTTTAAAATAAGGGAATGAAAAAAAACTATCAGCTTACTTTAAAGACTCAAAAATTTTATGTCACGTATGAACAGTTCTTGTGGAATTCAATTTGCAAACTTGCAGAATTTACTGCATTTAATTATATAAATATCAATGAAGTTACATCTGATTATCCAGAATCCGTTCAGTTATAATAATTATTTTGCTGACTTTAAAGACAACTAGCTGATTACCCGGCGTTGCCCGTGAATTTTTTTGTGGGAATGCCTTATTTTAAGGGGAAAATAAATGTTAGAAATGAGACAGGAGGTAGTGAAATGTGGAAAGCACTGGAAAGTGGTATAT
>JANHFQ010007257.1:5531-15790 GCA_032468035.1 Aparallactus werneri | reverse complement strand
GCAACTCTATGCTACCATTCAGTGGTTATTTGGTTATTTGTATTTCTGCAGCCTAGATCTGATTACCTAATCATACAAACTGGTTTTTTAAAAAAAAGACTTTAGTTATTATATATTAATGACCAGTAGATCAAATACACCTTAAGGAATGACAAATGCATTAAATATAACTATCTAGAGTTATTCATTGTGTTCTGCTTTACAGAAACTCCAGATTGGACTCAATATGTTTCCAGAGAGTCACTGTAGGAGGTATACTGTTGTATATTTGGGGACTTGGCTAATGTTGGACTAGATGGGGTTAATTTTTCTGATAGATAGAGCCAAGAATAGTTAATTGGTTAAGAATACAACCAAGTTGGACGAGATGAAATGGCATGAGGGCAATATTTGTCTCTTCTAAAGTTGGTTCCCAACAATATTCTTATGAAGAGTTTGTGTGGCGTAGAAGGTATTGATCTAAGAGCATGGAATATAATATTCCAGAAGCTAATTACAAGTTGTAACAAGAAAGCTATTTTTAATAACTGTCATGTAAACTTAGATGACATGATAAAGTAATAAATTGGAATTCTAGATAGGAGCTGTAGATGATATATTGCTTTAAAAGATGGGTTAGCTGTATTGGACCAGCTGTCTTACCAGCTGGTAGCTACATTGTTCCATATAAGTCAAAGTTAGATAATGTTCATTGTATTTTTTTTAATGAGAAAACATTTTAAAATAATGCATTTTGTGCCCTAAAGATACAAATTCTGTAGAAACATATTTATATTCTAACAAAAGTACCAAATTACACTGCTTGACTGCCTTGACGTTTAAAAAGTAAATTGTAATAAATAAAAAAATAAAAGTATTATTAATGCTTTAAAGACAACGGCATTTGTTGAGTGCCAACGATGCCACAGGTCATTTCTGTGAATCTGACCTTTATTTCATCTTAATGTTTGTTTTTGTTTTGAATGTCAATTTTACAAGTGCTAAGAAACTCACCAGGCATTGTTTAAATACATGCAGAGGTAGCTTAAGTCCTTTTTGGCTGTATGCCTTGTAAAACACCTTAGGCAACAAACAAACTTCCAGAAATGTACGGCTGTCATGTTATATTGCTTCACTGATGAAGCTCAGATTCTCTAGGGACAGAAATATTTCTGTTGGCTAGAATGAAACAAAAACTAAACTTTAGCCTAGTGAGCCATCAAAAAGGCAATGAAAGATGTTTGGATATGTTTGATTTCAGTATTCAGTTTGTGTCAGACATTATTAATTGAACTTACCGCTTTTTCATTTTGCAGGATATTGTAAATAATCACCTTAAGGCTTTGAAATCTAAAGGGCCAGACTCATTGGTGTAAATCAAAAATCAGGATGGAGCAATAAATTTATTTTTCCCCAGATAGCACAAGCATTTTTTTTTAAAAAACCATCCACTTTCTCTACATGTTTTGAATGCTTTACATTTTAAGGTAGTGCGGAGTTCTAGAAGAGACTGAAGAGTTTTTCATAAAATCTCTTAGTAACTAGTATACAAGTTTAACATGTTAACATACAATGGACTCCTACTGCAACAGAATTGCTTTTGCAATGTATTCCCAGACTACAGTTAGAGTAATTCTTTACTTCTGATTTGCAGGTAGTTCCTGATAAATTCATAATAGTTATTCCAGTGCACCCTGCCTTAGTTGGGCAGGATCAAAAAGCTTAACACCGGTTCCTAGTTTTTTTAGGCAAATAAAACTAGGAATGTCCTTACCTTAGATTAATAAAACTTTAACAGGGCATTTAGCAAACTATTAGCATAAAAAAGGTAGATTTCCCAGCATCTGTAATTATATGAGAGAGTTTCTTTGAAGTTTGTCTTCTAGAGTTAAAGGTCATCTGCTCTGATAGGTTGCTTCCAACAGCAGATCATTTGGTTTTAAAGTATATTTGCGGTAAACAGCTAAAAAGCCATTTGCTTTGTACCATTAAATTTATACAGGAAACAAATTTAAACAAGAGACCTAAGCCTTTATAAAAGTATTTTTAAGACGATTAGTTTAAGCTTTCATGTGGTTTCTATTAGCATCAAACAGAAAATGGACTGATTGTTTAAAAGATGCTCTGTGTTTCATCATATGTAACTGACTAGCTTTATTCCAAAGTGTTGCTGCTTATCTGCAAAAGTCTTGCTTATTTTGTTGCTCAAGTACAATGTATTCAGTTCTTCATATCTTCCCCCTCCTTCTCCAAGAAAAGGCATGTAAAAGATCTTTGATACAGGGATTTAGGACTTGGTCCAGAATAAGTTAGTCATAATTAGCTTCCACTGAAATAAGTATGAAAACATTGCTATGATCAGCTTACTTCAGTAAAAGCTATGTCCAACCTGTTGCAACTTGTGCGTAACGCTGAAAACAAAGTTCTGTTCTCTTACTAAATGAACTAAGGAAAAGTTAGTGAATAATAAATTAAAAAGTCATCATTAAGAAGATAAAAACCGCTGCTATTTGGTCAGTGGCTTTGTATTGAGGACTAGTTTTTCCTGTGAGATTCAGCAGGTCTTCATGACTTGTGGTCCCCTATAGAAACGCACCACTGCATGATTAGTCCACTGGAATGCAAGAAAATTGCATAAAAATCTTGACTGGTTGAAGGTCTACTTGGTATTTCTGTGAAACATGTGAAACAAATTTCTAAATAAGTGACTGATGGCTGATAGACACTAATTACTGGCTTGTGTTATATAGTCCAGAAAACTTTACATGACCATTCCCAGCTGTGATGCCAATGCTGGGTAAAAGCATCTGCCACATTAAATTATACTACAAAAGGGAGAATAAAGGCGTCCTTTGCATGGTACTTTATCCAGGCAAAAAGAAAGAAAACATCCAAGGTACTTTAAAAGCCTGGGATTGTGTTTTGTTTATTTTTATAAATATTGATTCATCTGATTGCTCTCTACCTTCCAGGAAACAGAGGGTAAAGACCATGCAAATTCATTCCGGCATCCTTATGGCATGCTAGGTCTTGCTTTCCAGGTATATCTATCCACTTTAGTGGGGGGGGGGGAAACCCACCAGGATTTCAAAAGCTTTCCTGTTGTCTCAAATCAAAAGGCACTAATAGACAGATATTTTGAAACTAGGGGCACTTGTCAGGTGCTAATTCTCACACCAGCATTGATCACCATCATGATGTTGCCAGATGTGAACTATGGGAGGACAAAAAATGGGCTATTTTTCACCTTGCAAATGGAGTGCACAAATCTGTAATTAAGGGAGAATCAAAATGCTTCAAAGCAAGGCAGAAAATGTACAGACAAACACAGAACTGTCATATCCAGACCAGGCCGTACAAAGATGTCATAATGAAGAGCCTGAGTTTTTCTAGCTTTAATTGATTTGGTATATATTAATTTAACTGATTCTGTTCTGTTCTGGCAATTACTTACATAAACTAATAGAATTTTAAACTGAAAACAATACAAAAAATTGAAGCAAATAAAAAGGAGTAGTAGTATTAATTCTAAAATCATCTAACAGTTAAAATTCATGTATAAAGCATAATATAAAATTAAGTGTAATGTAACAACAGCCATCTTCAGACAAATAGCTGCTTCTAAAATTCTGATGTTTGGCCTTCCCCAGAAAGTAGTGCAGGCTGGGAAAGTGAACATAGAGAAGGAAATTTGATGAAAAGCAAAATTGCCACAGAAAATGTATTGAAATGGAGCACCAATTCATAATCAGAATTAGGAAACACAGAGGGATCAGAAATGGGGGTTTTGAGAGCTGTGTTTATCTGGAATATTAGAAAGCCGGAATAAATGGTGATTTTATGCAGGCCGTAAAGTATGTAAATATCCACCACAGTAGTTTTAAAGTAACAGCAAGTACATTGAGGACAATTAACCAGTGGAACAACAATTAACCAGATTTGTCTTCAGAAATGGTGGGCACTCCATCACTGGATGTTTTAAAGAGGAGACTGGAGGGTCAGTTATCTAAAGTGAGGTAGGTTCTCCTGCTCGCCCAGGGGGCTGGACTAGAAGACCTCCAAAGTCCCTTCCAGCTCATTCTATTATATTTACTGTTACTATAAGCATTATTTGGCATTCATCTGGCAACCTGTTAACTTATTAATAGATTTAGTAGCTAATAGGGAACACTGCTAGTCATAAACACATCAATAATGGGTTCTTAGTCAATCAAGTATTAATTTGTAGCATGTTCTTTTTAGTTATTTTTAAGGCACGCCCAACTAATGTGGACCCGAAGCTGCCCAGAGTTAGTTATAAGAATGTTGTCTATATTAATGTAATAAATAAATCCCTGTCTTACTGTCTCCATTTATCTGTATATACTTTCTTTGTTCATGTTTATAGTTATACCTATACCTGTTATCTTGTACATGTTTGACAAATAAAATAAATAAATAAAAATAAAATATAAATAAATAATGCATCACTTCTAATGTGCACTGTGGTAAGAGGAATCTGTTACCGTAAAATAGATGCACTGTGGCAGTTTTACAATTTCACTAAAAAAATAGTCCCTTAGATTTTAATAGCAGACCCTGAAACATTTGCACCATTATTTAAATAATGATAAGGTAACACTGTTAAATATGTCAATTATTTTATACATGGATTCAGACTCTTATTCCATGTTGTGTTTTGTTGGCAATTGCATAATCTCTCTGGATCTACTAGCTGTTTTGATCAGTAGAACAAAGGACAAGACACATATAGTATGAAGAGAAATGGCTTCATATGCTGTCTATCTATCGGATTCTCATCTGATCCATTGTTAATTAACTGAACCTCTGTATTTAAGGGACAAAAGAGAACTGCCCAGTTCACTCTTGCACTCGTGTATCACTCTTGCCAAGATGTAGTTTTAGGAGTAGTGAAGCTTTCCTGTTTCACCAATTTCTTCACCAGCTGTCTTTTACTTCAAACACAATGTACAGTATCTCTTTTAGCATTTCTTAATACTTGGGCTGAACAATCAAAGCAGAGCCCTTATAATGGCAGCATTGATTAAAAATTAAATTTCTTTGATTAAGCTCTAATATCTTAAAAATACAGCCAACTTACATCACAGATAGGAAGAAGTGCTGCTAGAGGTATGCCTGCTGCCTATGAAAGCTTTCTAGTCTCCGAAGTTAAGTGTATACTGAATTGACGCTGTGAAGCAGAGACTTCCATGAGAAATGGTTGTAGCGGCTACAGATCAGAGAGGAAATACACAAACTGGGGCTTTTCTGTACTTCCTGTTCTATTTGTTGTAAAGACAAATACCATCTAACCAGTGAGAAGCTTGACAATTTTCCTCTTCATTTACCAGCAGGTCTTTGTCTAAATTCAGCAACACCTAAATAATGAAAGGATGGAAGACCAGAGGAAATGACAGGCTTCACAATTGCACAGAGCAGATATCTGTATCATACACAGAATGACTACATGTTTCTTTATGATCTACATTTTAGATTCTAAAAAGCTAAAAATAGCCATTTTGCTATGGAAGTGTTTTTTTAAAAATGCAAAATAAAACAAGTTTAGACTGGAATTGATATTTATAGGCAAGTGATAATAGCAGCTCTCATCCATGTTTAGTTGAGAGTTCTTCTGTCTCTGACAGCGGTACCTTAGATGTCTCTTAATCAGTTTCTTCTCCCTCAATTCTTCCATAAACCACAGAGAGAGATGGGATCTATGAAAAGAGAGAAGCTGCATGGTGTGAGCTGATCCAAGGTTATTTTCTTCAGGTAAACTGTGCTGCAAATCCTCAGGACTATTTCCCAGCTCCCTTTGAAACCTCATGCACAAATACACATAAATACACCTTTAAACTTATATCTACAGAGTTTTGTTCATTACACTAAACATAGCCTTGATATGTAGCATGAGAGATCCATTGCAGCTACAGTACCCCTCTATCATTTTTTTATCTTTCCTTCCTTATCTGTTCTTTCCCAAAAAGCCCTTGGCAACACTTTGATATTAATCTGTGGCCTTCTTCATGTAATTTGAACGGAATGTTTTTGAATATAATTTCCTTATGAAATTCATATCCTTATGACTTTTTAAATAAACTTAACAGATTGTCTAGGTAACAGAAAAGTGCCATTTCTCAAAAATCTACCAGTATTCTATGTGATTTCAAAACTTTTTATATTGCATAGCATGAGAACAAACATCTTTTAAAACCTGTTGATCAGCTTCTTGAATTTAATTTCATCCAATGTATAATAAGTTCTTCATTTTTTAAAGTTGGCAATCTAGCAAATATAATCCTTGTCATATTACCTTCTCTTGAACATCTGCCAAATAAATACTTTCAAAATTATCAGCTTTAACTTCAAAGCCTAAATTTAGTGATTTAAGCCAATAAAATTATTGAAGAGAATTTAATATAGCATAAATTCAACAGTAGCTTCCCACACAGGAGATTTCTAGCGGCCATCTAGAAGAAAGACATTTCTTTATTAGAAGCAACAACATGAAATGTTCACTTTGTTTTATTTTTGTTTAGAAGGAAAGATACCTTTTTCTTCCAAAGGATTTTAAGTGGCTGTCTAGTTGTTTGTTACTATACCAAGTGTATGGCTTCCTTTCTCTTTTGCCCTTGCTCCTTCCATTTCTAATCTCAGTATTTGCTTTCACCATATGATGGTGCTTGGTTACACCTCAGCAACTGTATTTTTGTTTTTTAAGGTATTTTTTTTAGTGGACAATTTTTTCAGAATTATTTCTGTCAAGAACAACCAAAGATATTTTAATTTATATTCTTATTGTTTGTTCCTTCTTGTTTGCGGAGGCTAAATCAAACTGCCATGGCCACTGTCTATCAAACTACACCATTTCCATGCCTGAAGTGTTTAACACTGAGCTTCCCATTCTGAAAATAGAACTTTCAGAATTACATGAATGCCTGTTCAATAAATGAATCGTGTACAGTGCTCGAGTTACGACCACAATTGAGCCCAAAATTTCTAAGTGTTGCTAAGTGAGATGGTTGTTAAGTGAATTCTTCCCCATTTTATGACATTTCATGCCACAGTTAAGTGAATCACAGTTGTTAAATTAGTAACAAGGTTGTTAAGTGAATCTGACTTCCCCATTGGCTTTGCTTGTCACAAGGCCCCAAAGGATGATCATGTGACCACGGGACACTGCAACCATCATAAATATTTGCCAAATCAGTTGCCAAGCGGCTAAATTCTGATCATGGGACCATTGAGATGCTGCAACGGTCATAAGTCACTTTTTTCAGGATTGTTGTAACTTTGAACAGTCACTGAACAAATTGTTGTAATTTGAGGACTAGTTTTTTTGGTGGTAGTCTTCTTGCTCTGTTCTTCATCCGCTTTAAACTTAGTTTCTAAAAAAAAAAGATCAGAATTTTTCTTGAAATCTGAATCATGGTTTGTATTATCTGGCACTTTTATATACTTAGCATAAATAGAAATGAATAGTTGGGCTACAGAAGGGTTCTTTTTTAGGTGGAGCAAATTAGGAATGATTTAAAGTATATAAAGCTAATAAAGATATATGATCTAAAATATTTAACATCAGGGAAAGAGTTTAGCCATATAGAGCTGTGATACCTATTAAAATTACATCAGTTTTAGCAGTATAAATGACCAATGTTAAAATCCAGCAAGGACTAGCATTTTCTCCTTGGCACTGATTCAGAGGTTCCACATGGAGTGTTATGAACGCAAAACACAGAAGAAAGATGGTGTTTGATTACGGTATGTTTGTTCAATGCTGGCTCTTAAAAGCTGACCTTCTCTTCAACTTATTATGTTTAAACATTTTTAACAGGACTAGCATTCTATTTGTAACTTTGAACTTATGGAGAATTTGGTAAGCTTTAAAAGGAGTAATGCACCCAGCTGTTCAAAATTGTATGTAAATAGTTGTCAGTTGAAGTACATCTCTTACTGCTTTTAGGCTCTTGGTCTTTGAGTGGACAGTTGGATGATAACATTGTTTCATTTGTAAAAGCATAATTGTTTTAAAATAATTTTTGCCAATATTATCCTGCACATTTTAAAGTATTTAAGATTTCTATATTATTCTTAAACAAAGCAGCGCCAAAATATCTATGAAATATATTGTAGCTCTATAATTATTTTTATTGCTGTTAGCATTATGTACATTCTGGAATAGCCACCCAATGTAACTGAAGATAGGAGCATCCATGAGGAACACAAAATGGAAAACAAATGATGAAATATGTATTGTGATGTTATGATGCAAAGCCTTATGCAATTGCATGCAAATTTGTGACACAGATACAAAAGAGTGCAGTTTGCATTCTACTTCAAATTGTCATTTTGGCATTAACATGGTTAGTTATGGATAGAGGGTATCCAGTTGAAGAATGGAATATATAATATTGGGCAAAATCTCCTTGGGAGCTGTTTTTTTGTGTTGTTTCTGGCAAAGGAACTCAGCCTATGTAAATATATACATATATGCTTTAAAAAAATTAACTTGTGTATTTTATATTTTTTAGCTTTTAAAATTGTTTATATCCCACCCTTAAGCTGGTCTATGACTGTAATAGATTGATAGTAGATTGTAAGATACAATAGATTTTGATTTCAGCAAAGATTTGACAAAATTTTATTTGGCATAATAGTGAACTGGATTTGTGACTGTCTTGAAAATGATACTTAAACTCAAAAGGAACTGTGCTAAGAGCTTGGTATATCCTTGATATATCCTTTATACAGTAACTGAGTAAGCAAACGAATTGACAGATTTTTAAATAAATATATTGAGTATGATTCAAGAGCTGTGGTAGCACAGTGATTGTAATGCATATTGCAAGCTAAGTCTGTCCATTGTCAGGAATTCAATTCTTACCAGCTCAAGGTTGAGTCTGTCTTCCAGCCTTCCAAGGTTATAAAATGAGGACCCAGGTTGTTGGGGACAATATGCTGACTCTGTAAATTGCTTAGAGAGTGCTGTAAAGTACTATGAAATGGTATATAAGTCTAAGTGCTATTCAGTGGTGGGATTCAAAAATTTCCGCTACCTAATCTGTGGGCGTGGCTTGGTGGGCGTGGATATATGTTCAGCCAATCAGAGGTGGTATTTGCTGGGTTCAGCCAATTAGAGGTGCTATTTTCCGGTTCTCAAAATTATCGCTACCGGTTCTACAGAACCTGTCGGAATAGGCTGAATCCCACCACTGGTGCTATTATTATTGACAGATAACCTTCTGCATGTACAGTAAGTCATTTGTTGACTGCTCCTTTCAAGCATTGCAGCAGAGAAAAAAATGAAACCACATCCAAAGATTAGTTATGGTATGTTAGTGGAAAATCCAGTATATAAATTGCACAACCAATTGCCAAACAGAAGCACAGAAAATAATCTAGAAGTTATCTGCTATATACTTCTGTACATTTAATCTTTGCTTATGGTCCAGTTCTACTGTATATAGCATGTTCCTCTATGCAGAATTTTTACTGAAGAGGGAAAATATAAAACTACCTTACAATATAATCAATACCTGAGCTCTGAAAACAGGCTTTGTTTTCACACAGGTTTTGATTTCCAGTATTTTAAATTATATGTTAGCTATCTCTGCAAATGTGAATGGCATTCTAAAATAAAAATGAGAATCTCAAGAATTTAACTCTGGCAACTTTGTACTTTGTTTGCTAAGAATGTTTCACCATCCACATACACATTTCATAATGCTTGCTTGGCAGGCACACACTTGAAAAATAAACTGGCATCTTTGCAAATACAGCCTTCTCCACCCTGAGAAATGGAAATAAATGCAAAATATAACTTGCATCAATAGAATTAATAACAGCCTCCCACACTGTCTGATGAATTATTATTATTTTTAGTTTCCTAAATTAACAATGGTTTCATCTAGTGTGAAGTGTTAATGTGAAGAATGTCTACGGTGCCTTCTCAGAAGATATAAGAAATGCTGACTTCATTGGCTCTCATTTGAGATCTCTTTCACTGAAAAAAATACTTATGACACAAGTCACCATTTATAATATAGGTAAGCATTGTATATTGGACAAATGTGTGTATTCAACAAATTGATTAATAGCTTTAGCATTATTTCCAGCTGTGGTCAAGATGGAATTTCTCTTTGGCCAATGAATTAATCAACATGATAGTCTTACATTCATCAAAGAGCCATGGTAGTGCAGTGAGTAGAGTGCTGTGCTTAGAGTGCAGCTGCCTGCAATTAACTGCAGTTCAAATCTCACCAGGCTCAAGGTTGACTCAG
>JANHFQ010007256.1:34089-48864 GCA_032468035.1 Aparallactus werneri | reverse complement strand
AGTAGGTTGTATGTTTCTAAGTGGAGGGTGATGGATTGGTTTATAATAGATTCCATAACTTTGCAGGTGATGCAACATAGTGAAATTGGTCTGTGATTTTCTACTAGACTAGGATCTCCCTTTTTGAAGATTGGTATAACCGTGGCTAAGGACCAGAAGTTGGGCAGGGAGCTGGTTTTGAGGGATACTTCATAATTGCGCATTCATGTTCAGCTAGGACAGAGGCGAGCTTTTTCAAAAAAGTAGGCACATAGTCCATTGCGTCCAATAGATAGGGATGGTTTTAAGTTATGTAGTGCAGTGTCAACATTATCTACTGTAAAAGCAATGTGTAGTAAGTCATTACAATTTGTTATAGTGTGACTAGGGAATGGGGGAGAGTGGCCATTGCTATCGACAAAGACTGAACTGAAATAAGCAAATGGACAGTCAAGCTGGAATGCTCCTTGTTCTGTGGTATGTTAGCTGTGTTATGTATGTGTGTATGTTTTAGAAGTGCCATTTTTATATATTATTAAAGGTGCACATCTTTCTGAAAAGTAATCAATTGTTGTAACTTTTAGTTCTGTATATATACTGATGAACTGTAGTTTTATATATTAAGAAACTATACTTGAAAGCAATATGACATAAATAAATTATGGATGCATGACTGCTACAAAGCAGTATGACAGCTTCATTGGTGTCAGTTTGGGGGCTCTAGATTTGAAAGCCTGTCTCCTAAATTGTAGAGATTTTGTATTCTTCCAGGGGCCACAGTGCTATAAACAAAATTCTGATTTCTTTAAAGTTCATTCACTGTTTCCAGGATTTTCTTTGATTTAATACTTGGAAGATCAGTAAAATTTAGTTTATTTAGAAAGGCTTGTTTATTTGAAAGATGCATTTATATTATACCTTAGCGCTATAAAACATAGTAAGAATGTTTTATAAATTCCTGGTTTATATGAGGTTATATTGCTGTATTTTGGAGGAACTAATTATCTCCCAAGTAATGAAGATAAGATTCTTGCCTAAATCTTAAAAACAGCCATGAGCCTGCATATCTGGAATTCGAGACTTCATTATTGGCTTTTAAATTAACTGATACCAGCATTTTATCATGTCAGTCTAGTCCTCTTTTGGTAATTTTAGGAAAGTAGTTTTTCAACCAAGGATATTTCTTAGGATATGCAAAAGCCAACTTTTCTGATATTAAATAATAGGGAGTGCATTCTGGAATTCTTGAAGTGTTGCAAAAGTTACAGAAACAAGGCCAAATGAAAAAGGAAAATATGCAGTATATTTTGAGGATGACTGTCTTTTCTCATTTCTAATCAATGTCTTTTAATTTTGTTTTCTGACACGTCACATACGTTGAATTTATCAATTGTTTCTATACCCTATATAAAGGCTTGACCCTGTCCCAATAAGCCTTTTTCACTTTGTCTAAAGTAATTGTGATTCATACATGATTTGTGTGTGTGTGTGTGTGTGTGTGTGTGTGTGTGTGTGTGTGTGTGTGTATAAAGCCATTTTGCAAAGTTAGTGTTTCCCTCTGAAATTCAGAGAATAGGTTACTCTGGCTCCACACTACTTGGGTGCCTAATTTTTAAAGGCAACACAAATTTCAGACTAAAGGTATTTGTCCTCTTCTCATGCACATTTCTTAACTCCCCTTAACAGCTGGAATGCTATCACTGCCTTATTTAATTAATTTTTTATGCTGACCATCTTACTCTAGAACAGGGCTGTCAAACTCCCGCCCTGCGGGCCAAATGCATCACACGCTGGCCATACCCACAACCCATTTAGTGAAGGGGGGAAGTCCCGATACGTCACATGATGCCACCAGGATGATGTGAGTTTGACAGCCCTGTTCTAGAATGTAACATCATATGCTAAGATAATCAAGTAATTTAAGTAAGAACCCTGAATGAGAATTTGGGATTTATTATCTGGAGAGTGCCTAGGTGAGAAAAGATGCTCTAAGAATATGTATCATAGCTGAAGGAAACTTCTTGAATGGGTCAGTATTAGGTTCTATTTGATTGGCAAGTATCTGATATAGTGTTATTCAGCAATGGAGCCATTTAGCGTGAGCACCCCTTTTGTGACACGACTTTTCTGTCCTGGCACTTTAAGAAAAAATTATGATTTTTTAAAAATTTATAATTGTTGACAGCTGAATTGGCATCTCTCTAGTGAATTAAAGCAGAATAGACATTTATTGATTCACTTCATTCTCATATATGCTGCAATATTGTTTCACTTTTTTGAGGGGGGATGGAATAGCATTGATGGTATCACATTTTTATCTTATTACAGTATGTTCTTTGTTTCATTTTTGCTTTCAGTTATATGTCTAGAAGCTATTCACTGACTAACTTTATCAAATTATACACTGTTTGAGCATTTGAAATACAGCTTCCAAGATTATAAGTCAAATAAAGTTGTGTGGCACAGTGCTCTAGGGAAGCAATGAACCAACACTCATGAAGGATGGAAAAATTTTACCTCACATATCAAAATGAACTAAGCTGAGGAGACTGCAGACTGATAAATTCTCTCTTATCGGCTATACTTGTGTGTGGAGGTGGAGAATTTTTAAAGTTTGCCCATTCTCTTCAGTGTCAACCCAAGGGCAACATTTGAAATTCTCTGGTGACAGGAAAAGACAGAGACAGAGAACTATGGCCATGTGTTATCAACCCAGAGGATATGACTGCAATAGGAAAGACAAAAGATAAAAATGTTGGTGGAACTCCCTAAATAATTCAGAAAAGCGAATGCCTCAAAAAGTGCCTTGAATACAGTGTGATGCATTAATGTGTAAAATGGAATTCAGAGCCAATCTTAGTTTTTTCTTTATGAAACACCTAAATGCATTTTCTTTGCCATTCTTTCTTAATTTCCCAGTATCCAAAAATGTTTTAATGTTTCAGTAGTGTTTCTTGCACCCTGGTAGCTGTTTGGAAATTCTCCCCCCCCCAAAAAAAAACAACACACCAGAAACAGCTTGATTCCTCCTATATGTAACATAACAATGGAAGTATGTAGTTTCACCTTTTGAAAATATGCAGGTAGATACAGTATTCTTTAATCTTCATCCAATCTGTTCATACTGTAATATACCACTGATTTTGTATGGTTTTCAAATGCAGAATGGACAAAGGGGCCAGGGGTAATTCAAGGAAACCATTGAGAACTCAAGATCTGGTGAATGAATTGGCTCCCCAAACTGCTCTAGATGAAGGAGAGGATCTGGGATTGCTCATAATGCTTCATACATATGCTTCCCACAACAAGACTGTCAGCCTTGCCCAAGCTGCAGTTTGGAGCCTTTAAAGAGACACTTGATTTCCTCTCTTAATCAGTTCCACTGGAAATGGAGTATAAATTGCTTTTGAGATATTAAGAACCTTCAGAATGACAAGTTTTATTATCCTGGAATCTCAAGATTAAAGAATTTTCATATAAATTTAAGGTCTTAAATAAAAACATTGTTATTTGGAAATAGTAATCAAAAGGATAATTTGAATGTCAATTTTCAAAAGATTTAAACAGACTAACGGGCCAGATTGACTGGAAGTAAGATTTTGAAATAATTATAAGAATTCTCTCTATGGTTTGTTAAAAAAACCTATTAAAATATATGAAAATTTTGAATTTAAGAACAAGAAATATTTCCCTGAGAAAATGTTGTGGATTAGAAAAACATATTAAAGAGGACACCTTGAAGGCTAGTTACTAGAGACAGCCAGAAAGAACTAAAGAATATAAAGAAGAGTCACTAATATATAATGAAGTAACATATTTTAATTCTGAAAAAAAATTCAAGGATATTTGGCAACAATGTACTCAGAACTTTCTTTTCAGATTGTTCCTTAATGTAAAAATTGATTAAAAATATATAGAGAAGAGGACAACAGTGAGTATCAGATTGTTTTCTATGTAGATTTAAAACTGCCAATATGTAAGAGTGTTATTGACACAGATGTTATATGGGATATACCAATGAAATTGGTTGATGTTTTAATAGCTAAAATGGTCACACAGAAAAATGACTTGAATATGTGGGTTTCAATTCTGAAGAGAGACTTGGACAAGTTTGTTATTTTGAACTTATAAAACAGAGGAGTTATACCTATGAAGGAACTCCTGAGAAAAGATAATGAAAAAAAAAACAGCTTCTGGAACATTACTTAAAAGGAATAAACATAATGACTTTTAAAATTAAAATATGATTTACAGTATAAAGTTGGCTTATTCAAGCCAAGGTTAAAATGTGTATGATTTTTTTCCTAGCAGTTTTTAATGGTTTTTTTCATGACCATTTCTAAAATGAGATATAGAGAAGATAAGAAATTAATTTGTGGAATATTATTTGATGGGATTAAATTTCAATATGTGTTGCTTTTGGTAGCTTTTAATGGAATCTTTTTTGATTAACTTTGAATGATGAAGCTTTAAAGATGTGTTTATAGATATAAGACATGGGAAGATGATGTTTTTTATTTATAGAGAAGAAAAGGTGCTATGAAAGTAAAAATGAAATTGATATGTTTAAGATTTATATGTGTATGTCTGTGTGTAGGAGTGTATATAACATACACATACACTGAATGGGTATTTCTGATTAAATTGAATGATGGGGATTTATTATTTGCTAACATATAAAAGATATAAAATGAAGAGAATATAGGTTGAAATGTTAAAGCAAGTGATAAATTAATTAAATTCTACTTGTCTTGATAAAGGGACAAGTCATTTCTTTATATATTTTCCCTTTTCTTTTACATATTTTCCTTCTTCACTTTTTTCTCTACTTCTTCCCCTCTTTTTGTGTTTTTCTTAATTTGTAGTTTTTTTCAATCTTTCTATTTTTAAACTTGAATAAAAATATTATTTAAATAGCCCAAAGGTATGGGCAAAAGTTCTTGAAGCAAGGAGCAGAAAGGTTTTGAGGAAGGCATCCTGGATGTATGCCTATTAGCAGTGTCATTATGGGTATCCAATGACTGCTATGCTTCTTGTTCTTCGGACTTGCCAAGTGTACTTGCAGAGGAAGGATAGAATCTAGTCCTTTGTAGAAAACATTTGCTGACCCGTAAGTGCTAACCCTAAACACCAACAGGTATAAATTGCACTCAGAACCAGTCACTGATTCATCAGAATACACTACACTAGCATGAGTCAGTGGTTCACATCAACTGATGTTGAAAACACTCCAGACAGAAATCTAAGGATCACCACTTATGTACTGTATTTCTCTAGTTAGCATAGCACCTGAGTGATGCACACCCACAAGGTAAAGTGCATGTCCTTCTAATCACTGTACCATTTGAGTTGAAGTGAAAATTAGATAACCTTATCTTTCTTCAACCTGCTTATCCAACCTTGATTGCATTCCCATGACCCATCCTTCATACACACAAAGTCACTTATAACATTACTGGCCTTGTCAGGCATGGCATACTGACTTTGGAACTATACACTTCAGAGTATACTACATTAACAAAAATTGAGGCGATAGTTTGGAGAGCAGCAGTTTCCAGTTCAGACATAAAAAATAGACGTTTGCATATTCATGCTATTGCCGGCACTAAAGATGGTGTGTTTCCATAGTGCAAGCCAGGTTTGAAATCTCTATGCTTCAATTGTGATTCTTTTTTTGGTGATCTTTTGTTCTTTTGTCCTTGCTGCTGAACTTCTGATTATCTTTTGCTGATTCAACTGCATTTATGTTTGTACACAAGCAAACAGGCATGCACGATTGCTCTTTTTTGCCCTGTTGTTGGTTAGCTTTTCAGAATGCATTGAGATTGTGCTTCTTGGATAAAGAACTTGTGATAGCACTGTAAACTGATGTATCAATAAATTTATTCAAACAGAAACAGGAACAGTTGGATCCAAATGGTTTTTGAAATTAGTTAAAAACATTAAAAACACATGGTTTTTTGCAATTGAAAAGTACAATTTATGTTTGCATGGCTGGACTTGTTCATCTTTCCAGGACGTTCAGCTAATTCATAATTGAAAGAAAGGTGATGAGAGACTAGGTCTTTATGTCTTATTAATATTTTGGCTGAGTGCCTCAGAATTTATTTAAAGAACGGAAAACTTCCCTGTTAAGAATCCTAATATTTTAATATGACACATGGTTGCAGTTTTAAAAGATTGTCTATTAAACTGTTCACAGACACTAAGGCAAAGATACAAGGAATAGTGGAGTCACAATAGCATCAATAGAAGGAAAATGGAGGGAAGACAAAGTGCAAGAAGGGAAAGCAGAACACAGAAACAGAAATAAGAAATATAGGAGAAAATGTGCGGATGCTTGGTTCCTAAAACATATTGGTACATTTGGCAGAATTATTGAGGGGTCTTCTATTTTATTTTCTTGTTAATTATTCACAAATTATCTTTCAAAGTTTCAGTCTTTCCTAAGTCTTCCCTTGGCAGTAAATTAAGAGATCTGCTGATGCTTCATGGCTTAGCTTCATACCTTGACTGGATTGTCTTGGCCTGAAAGCAGGACAAGAAGCAATGAGTGGAAACTAATCAAGGAAAGAAGAAACTTAGAACTAAGGAGAAATTTTCCAAGTGTTAAACAAGGTATCAGTGGAATTACTTGCCTCCAGAAGTTACGGGTGCTCCAACACTGGACATTTTAAAGAAGAGAGTGGACAGCCATTTGTCTCAACTGATATAGGGCAGGGCTGTCAAACTTGTAGCCCATGGGCCAGATACATCACACACTGGCCATGCCCATGCCCAGTTTAGCGAAGGGGAAAAGGCACTATACATTATGTGATGATATCATGATGACACCAATTTGACACCATTGGTATAGGGTTTCCTGCCTGAGCAGAGAGTTGGACTAGAATACCTCCAAATTTGTTATTCTGACAGATTAAAGTATTTTTTGCAATCAAGGATGCAGCCATAGAAACATACATACAAAGTAGGTGAATACCCATCACCAGTGCAATGATGAAACAATACTTTTTTTTAGTCTCAAGGTGTTTCTCCTCATACCTTCTGAATAAACAAATACATAGCTAGTGACTTTGAAACTGAACTGCTGTTTATTGTTTATGTAATGGCCATCTCTGTCTTGGGAGGTACTGGTTTCTACCTTACTGTCCTCAATACTTGCAACAAACAGATTAAAAATATTAAAATCAACACTAGTTATATAGTCCTTAGAGGTGGTGCTTTACTTTAACAAAAGCTCGAGCAAAGTATAACCTCTAAACTACTTTGCAAAGTCCCTTCTGTAAATGAAACAAAGGGACCATCTTAGTTTACCTGCACTAATAATTTCTCTCTCAATATTTTGGTTAGGACTGGAGGAAAAAGTCTAGAATTCTGGGTTTATTATGTCCTAATTTCTCTACCTAAAAAGACATTCTTTAGAGTTTTATTTGATTTTCCTTAGTTTGTTTTATATTGGTTTATAAATGTTGTTTTAATACTGTAAACCACCAAGGAGTATGATGAGTAGACAGTACAAAAATACTGTAATAAAAGTAATACATTGCTAAATTTGAACTATAAATTATCAATACTCATAATAATTCCTTTGCTTGTGTTCTTCCCACAGTATTTCTTTATCCTCCTCCCTATTAGGAGGCAATGCGTCCTGCTATCTATTCTCTACAGAGTTCTGTATTGTAAATCTGCTAGAAATGTGTGTGTGTTCCTTTTATCAGCAAAAGAATTGGAGGGTGGAATGAGAAATGGTAGAAAGAGCACAACATTTATTTTAACCCTTCTGATAAGAAAGAAAAGCATCAGTGCATCTGAAAGTTTCTGCTTTTCTTTCTTTTGGATGAACTCAGCCAAGAACATCTTAAGGTCAGGTGGTAAATCTTGCAAAAGCACCATTATATATTCAAAGCTGCTCTACTTTTTATTCCTATCCATACACATTCACAGAGAGGAGGAAGAAGTTTTGAAATCATCAAATTTCAATCCTACTCTTTTGACTAGAGATAAGGGGCATTTTTATATGCACAAAATTGCTGCAGAAATGAAAATTAATAGACAGACTTCTATTGCTATCAGTAATATCCACATTTCATTTACACTAGAAGGGCACAGCAATGACCCCTTGTATATTGGTATTGTATGACCTTCCTTTCTGTTTCTATAGATTTATAAGTAGAGGCTGTAAGCATATTTTGATACTTACATCTACCGAATGGCTTCAACATTTGAAGTTGGCTGACTTTATCATAACCATATTCCAGGTGGAAGGTTCTGGTAGAATATAGCCTGAATTCCTGCAAGGGAGGAGCTGCATTCCAGAGCCAAAGAGGCAAAGGAACATGGAATGTTTGGTCAGGAGGAAGACGATAAACATGATTTCTCCCTAGCAGTTTCCAATGTAAATCTATAGTGATGCAAATGATTGTTTTAGTTTGGCAAGATTTCTATAGGTGAGCAACAATAAAAAAAGTACTCATAAGTAACTCCATACTGTTAATTCTGGTTATCAGAGAACTTCATAAAGACATAAAAATTGTTTTTTCATAGAAACAAATATCGCTTTGAATCCGTAAATTATAGTGTTAAACTGTCTCACAATCAAAGATATTTTTACAATTTTAGCTATTATTCCAACTACTCTCCTTGCTATTCCACTACTGGGCAACTATGCTGTAATTTTTTATTTCCGCATCTGAACACATTTTCAGTTTTTGCATTGATGACTGATATGAAATGTTATTATGCAAAAGAGTTAATTCTGCATGTTTCCCTTTGAAATGAATTGGCATGATTTTCTAAAGGCTTAGCATACCCGATCTCTTTTATGATATATTTACTTATTTATGTAATATATTGGACAGACAGAAACTATCTAGCATATAATTGTACTTTCAAAAGTTTTAGACTTTCACAACTGCTAAAAAAAAGAGTGTGAGGTTAACATTTCTTTTTATAAAGGATTCACAATTATAAGAATGTTAGAATACTGTACTGGTTTATATTTTATGCCTGTTGCAACATAGATCATGATAATTTTTTAAAAAATAATAAAATGTTGAGAAGATCAGTTTTGTGCAACCATTTCATTTTCACCTCCATCACTGTTTTTTCCAAAGTATCTGCATATTTGGAATTTATCTAGGAGATGCATTTGGCAATGATATATTCACTATGCAATGGCTTAAGTTACTGTATATCTGCCCTATTTCAATTCAGTCTTTTTCTATTTGTAGGGGGAAAGGCTTATATTATTTTATCTAGTGTTGTTTGTGTGCAAATCAAATAAATTTCTTGATGGGACTGGGTGCATTATAAATCATACACAAAGGGGTAAGTCCATAGTAACTGCAAATATAAAATTGCATGGGCTTGGAATAATAGAAGTTCACTACCATAAGCATATACATATATAACTTGCTTGAGTTATGGAAAAGCAAAATAAGCCACATAAACTATCTGTTTCACTGTGAAACAAATCAACCCAGGAATCTGGTTGAACCAACCTATTTTTACATTCTGTCCTTGACTCAGAGAGAGAGGCAGCAGGACAAGAGGGACGTCAATAGGCTCTGTCAATAAACCAAACAAGAATCTCAGCTGCTCTCATCTAACACAGTTTAATTTTTAATCCAGCAAAGCAGCAACAAGGACATGGGCGGCAGCAATCCGACAGCAGAGCAAATTGGTCAGGACAGAGTGGATTGATCTATCTGAAGAAATGAAGACACAGCAGAAACACCATTTAACAAATGAAAAAGGCTTTTGGCCTTTCTTTCGGTCAAGAAAGACAGGTTCACATCAATGGCAAGGACTGCATTTTAGCTTCTGTTTATGAAATCAAGTACGGTACCAATTAATAAAGTATGCTATTCATAAAAAAGTTCTTAAGTGCCTACAGGCTCAATATTTGAAATAATAGTATATTAAAAAGTTACACCTTATCTACAAGGACTAATGCTTTTTATAAGCTATCTTTTTTTCTTGTCTCCTGTTTTTCTCTGAAAAAGGTTGCTGCTGCCCCTTTTCAAAACCTCTTCTGACTTTACTCATGACATTGGATAACAGTAATTTTGCTTCCTAAACACTTTTGGGTGTATCTTATAAATTTAATCTATCAGGTACTGTTTTATAAAAATATTCTGTTTTTGCAAGTCCACCCAGATAATTTTACAAATTTCTTTGCACTGGTTGACAACATTGTTTTCTGTGCTGACATTGACAGTTTATTCACAGCTTTGGGTTGTCAGCATGACCCACCAGAATGGTGTCTCTTTATTGATTCATCAGTGTTAAGCCTCAAGGTTGTCTTGTACACAATGGCAATGTGCATTCTTCACTATCGGTTGGCTATGCTTCACATCTGAAATAAACATACGAAAACATGAAATTGTTGTTGGGACACATCCAACTGGAATATATGTAGTGATCTAAAAGAAGTAGCTCTGATACTTGGAATGCAGCTCATATATGCCATGTACTGTTGTTACATATGCAAATAGCACAGCTGTGCAAGAAAGTTCCATTACATTAAAAAGAAATATCCACTCCAAAAGAATTTGGTTCCAGGACAAAAGAACACGGTAGATGAACCACTTGTTGACCCAACAAAAATATTTTTGCTTCTGCTTCACATAAAACTTGGACCTGATGAAAAATTTTGTGAAAGTAATGATGAAGGAAGGTGAAGGTTTTTGTTATTTGAGACAGATGCTTCCAAGAATAACTGATGCCAAGATTTAGGAAGGTCTTAATGATCAGATACCTCATCAATGACAAGTGGTTCCAAGATCTGTTAGTGGGGCCAGAGAAAAATTGCCTGGAAAGAATTCAGAGATGACATTGAGAATTTTCTTGGCAATTACAAAGCATCAAACTACATTCAGCTGGTTGACAAACGTCTTACAGTATACAAGATCATGAACTGTAACATGTCACTGAAGATTCATTTTCTGAATTAACATTTGGACATTGGTCCAAAAGTTAGGTGCATTCAGTGATGAACATGGTGAAAGTTTTCACCAGGACATTTCCACAAGGTAGAAATGGTATTAGGGGAACTAATAGGGGAATCCTTGAATGATGGCTGACTATTGTTGGACACTGCAGTGAGATGCATCAGACACTGAGTAGAAATGACTTTGTACTGCCATTACTAGGAGGTGGAGACATAACACTACACCAGAATTTGGGATCTGTGGAAATAAGTTGGTATATCATTTATTCTTCTAGCTTATTTTTCCTTGGCATAAGAAATGGCAAAATAAATCACAAAATGTACCATTTTAATATAATTAGTATATTACTTTAAATTTTTAAAATTTTTAAATTTTAAATTTTATATGTTTTAATATTAACTGGGCTTGATTATTTAATTTGTTTTAATTGTGTCTTGATTGTGTTTTTTAATTGAGTCTCCAGAAAAGGGCGGTATATAAATTAAACTAATAAATAAATAAATAAATAAATACTCTGACTTATTTTATTTGTTCTTGAGTTTTAACTCTGGTCTTATTCTGTCTAGAATAATAAATAATCAAGATGAAGATGTATGTTATTCAGCCAAAACAAAATGAGATATTACAAGGCATTATACAGACATCTTTTCAACTAAAATTATTCAACATGCCATCAATAAAGTATTATTTGCACACCCTAGTCAATCATAATTAAATCTCTCTTGCTTAAGCTAATGTTCTTATTTACGAGTTGTCCCCAACCTAGTATAGTCACCTAACTGATACACATAGGAAGATGTTCCTGAACTAAACCCCAAAACAAAACTATTTCCATATCCAATCTGGTAATATTAATTCATAATATAGCAATATCAGCTACAACATCACAGAACTTAGATCTGTTCATCTTCAAATATGAGGTATGTTCTTGTTGCTAGAAATGACCTTCTATTCTCTGCACAGTATCAAAAGGTCAAACTTGACACAAAAAAATAAATGGACATAAATCTGACATCAGACATGGTGACATTCAGCAATCAGCATGAGAACATTTCATTCTCCCTACATTTCAGTTTCCCTGGAAACTCTGGTGTACACTCAAAAGTTGCTATTCTCTTCACCAGAACATTAAAAAGAGGGATTCAGCATGAAATATCTGAATTGGAACTAATTGCCACATTTTATTCTACTAGTTTGGGCATGAAAAAGAACAATGGTTTCCTGTCCCACTGCAAGTATTAATTAACTTAGTAATGCTAGAATGATTGTGTTATCACCAATTATTCCTCCTGTTGTTTATGGTCACTGTGCATATTTTAATGCCTTTAGAAAGTAATCACATTTGCACAGATTGCACTTTTTGCATTTCATTGCCACTGGACTTTTTCACTTTTAGAATGGCTTATAAAGTTGTCTTTATAGAGAATATAGAATTAATGCTTAATAAGTGTCATAATTCAAGGTCTTTTCACTACCTAGTAAAATTAATAGGCAAGTTCAAGATAAATAGGCACGGGGCTATTTTGATCAGTTTTGGAGTCTATAAGTCTTATGCAAGTTTCTAGAATCCCATGAACTTCAATAGTTTAGGGATACCATGAAATCTTTGTTATAGAGCTTTGTTACCTCATCTCCACTGTAAAAAAAAATGGCAGAAATTAATTTATCACCTTACAGACGGAAACAAATTAGTAGCAAATGCAACAAAGAATGAGGATTGCCAAACAGAATTTGAATTCACCATGTTCAGCAATTAGGCCATACAATTTCACCCATTAAACTATGCAATATCAGCTTCTTGTGTTGAAGAAATTACAGGTGTTAAATTAGTAACACGGCAATTCCCACATTGTTCTGTCACAGAGAAACACTGAAAATTGTTAGATAAAATTTGAATTCCAACATGATGAAAGAGAGCATAATTCAGATGTTAATTATTTTCTCAGTCTCATTTCTCAAGTGTTACTACAGTCCTAACCACTTCGCTAAACAATGGAATTTTCAGACTACTACTTGAATGTTAAAGAAAACCTGCTCACTGATTAATGTACAATTTTAAATTAATCTTGGCTTTCTCACGTTAGAAATGAATCCAGTTATACTGTGCCATTAAATAACATATGAAGAACAAATTCTTCACTATTACTACTATCATACTCCAATTCGAATAAAGTGAATAATTTACTAAATCAAAGGCAGACTTTTATGATTTTTTTAAAGGAAAGGCTTAGACAAATCTATCCATAGCAGAATCCCATCAAATTCACATTTTCCTGAAGAAATGGTATTTGCAAGTTGGGGAGAAAAAGGAACTGCATTTTGAGAAAATAATTCACTTATGTATTTCTTTTGCACATGTAGATCAGAATCCTTCCAAAATAATGGGAATATCGTAAAAGACTCTAACATTGATTCCGAACTTCAGAGCCCTAGGATAAATGCAACATTAGCTTTGGAATACTATTGTTTCAGAATATATTTTTCTTAAAATACAAATTAATAAGTGTTTTTAAATACAGATATATTAAAAATATGTGTGGTGTGTGTATAAATTTGGAAAGTATGACATCTACAATTCTACTTCAGATTCTCACATTAATCTGGAAGGATAGGGAAGATGTGCTGAAGACATTGTATAGTAAAATTTTAATGATTCATCTTCTGAAATATCTCTTATTAGTAATACAGGACATTCCAGCTCTTGAGAGCATTATATTATTACTTTGCCTTGAATAAAGGGAGCTGTTTAACTATTTTCATTAACTACAGTTTATTTGGGGATGATACAGATAATTAAGTACTAAAAGCATGGCTATCTTGACACAGTGCATTAAAGATATGAAGAATTTCTAATAAAAACAGAACCTCCATTGGGACCTGCACTCACTTCCTTTCTTTGCAGTCTAAGCAAAGTATTCTGTTCACTAAGCGAATACTTTCTGTTTTGTTTTTCACTGTTGAAATTTATAACTATGATATTGGCTGCACACATTGGTTCTCCCTGTTGTTATTCTCTAAAAGCTAAAGAAATATACTGTTTCTGGACTGCTTTGTGAGCAAATAAATAATTTCTATAAAAATAATGTACGTGTTATAATGTTCCCAAACCTGTTCCCTCATTTGTGCCAAGTTCTACAAAAATGCTTAATTTTATTACTCACAATCATTTCTTCTCTCTCTTTTTGCCTCCATAAATAAATATGAAAAAATTGATGTGGCCAGCAGAGGCAGATATTCTCTCATTTTTCAGATACATCTTTCTACATGAGCTCTGCTAAAATAATCTGAAACCAGTACTATATATGATTAAAAGGGGGTAGATCTGAATAAGTACACTCCAATAATAATGTCCCATTGTTACATAGGTAAGTGTGCTCAGCTATTCTTCAGTTCAGTCTTTGTCAAGAGCAATGGCTACTGCCCCCCTTTTCCTAAATGCACTATAACAAATTGTAATGACTTACTACACATTGGTTTTACAGTAGATAATGTTGAAACAGCACTACGTAACTTAAAACCATCTCTATCTATAGGACCTGATGGAATATGTGCCTACTTTTTGAAAAACCTCGCCACTGTCCTAGCTGAACCTCTATGCACAATCTTTGAGGTATCCTTCAAAACCAGCTCTTGCCTGACTTCTGGTCCTTAGCCACAGTTATACCAGTTTTCAAAAAGGGAGATCCTAGTCTAGTAGAAAATTACAGACCAATGTCACTATGTTGCATCACCTGTAAAGTCATGGAATCAATTATAAACCAATCCACCACCCTCCACTTAGAAACAAACAACCTGCTTTCTAACAAGCAGTTTGGTTTCAGGAAAATTTTGTCCTGTAATTTGC
>JANHFQ010007232.1:28177-39131 GCA_032468035.1 Aparallactus werneri | reverse complement strand
GAGAAAGATGATAAATTATATGGTTTTTATAAAGAAGCAACAGAATTAGATAAGATATTAACAGGGACAGAAGAAAGCTTGATAAAAAGGCTGTATAACTATCTGTTGGCTATTAAATTGGAAGATAAACAAGTGAGACAATGATAGCATGGGCAAAAATGTTTGGCTACATAATAGAATTAGATGAATGGCAGAAGTTGTGGGATAGGAATTACAAATTGACAATGTCAACCGCATACAAAGAAAATGTATATACCGTAAGATGTTTTATAGATGGCACCTGGCACCAGTGAGACTGGAAAAAATGTTTAAAGACAAATCAGCTAAATGTTGGAAATGCCATCAAATACCTGGGTCATATGTGGTGGACATGTGCAGGGGGGAAAATATTGAACAAAAATACAAAGGTGATTGGAAATGATGATAATGCAGCATATTGATTTAAAACCAGAAATATTTTTGTTGGTGATTTTGCCCAAAGCTTACAGTAAAGGAAATGCATATTTAATTATACATGTATTAACTGCACAAAATTGTGTATTTGCACAAAATTGGAAAAGGATGAGATCCTACAGATAAGAATGTGATTAGGAAAATATTAGAATGTGCGGAAATGAACAGATTAATGCTTGCTATAAAGGAGAAAGAACCAACTGAATATTATATGACATGGGAGCTATTTTATGGATGATTGGAGAATAAAAATAGAAGTGAGAAATAAATGGAGATTAATGAAATAAAGTATATAAGTTAAGATAGAGATGTAAACAGTATGATTATTATTAATATGATTGTTAAGATTATTATATCTAATCTATTATATCTTCATTAGAATATATGTTAAGAGGGAGAAATGAATAGTTATAATGCTGATTATTATTATTTTTATTTACTTATTTATTTATTGTTAAAATTTATATGCTGCCCACCTCCTCATGGACTCACGGACAGATTTTTGCAGTTTGCTCCTAGGGAAATCTGCCTAATCACTTTTCTTCTTGTTCTAGTTCTTCATTATCATTTTACAATTGATCTTTGAGATTTTCTTTCTATTCTTTTTCAAATGGTGCTTTTCTTACTGCCACTGCATTTGGAATAGTTTGGTTTTATTCAGTTTACTTTCCCAACACTATTTGTGCCATTCTCAAATCTCAGCTTGATGATAAAGACTCCAGGGGGAGAGGGGAAGAATAACCTCTTTCAGGGTTAGGTAAATAAATAAATACAGGCAGTCCTCAAGTTACGACCACAACTGAGGCCAAAATTTCTTTTGAAGTGCAAATATTTGTTAAATCAGTTTTGCTCCATTTTACCACCTTTCTTTCTTCACTTGTTAAGTAAATCACTGGGTTGTTAGATGAATCTGGTTTCCCCACTGACTTCGCTTGTCAGAAGGTCACAGAAGGTGATTGTGTGACAACTGTCATAAATATGAGACAGTTGCCAAACATTTTAGTTTTGATCATGTGACCACAGGGATGCTGCAACAGTCGTAAGTATGAAAAACGGTTGCATTTTTTCAGTGCTGTTGTAGTGTAAATTACTTTTTTCAGTGCTGTTGTAGTGATCACTAAAGGAATTGCTGTAAGTCGAGGACTACCTGTAAGGGAAATTGGCAAAGCAAAACCATACACATCATCCATTGGTAAGAAAAGAGAAATGCATACATCAGCATCACTTTCAAACCGTTGCCTGCCAGGAGAATGGCTGCTCCTTTCCCGCAGTGCGTTTCGACCCTGGAAAGACAACAAAGAGCATCCATGTTATTACCTCACAAACAGAAGGGGGAAGAGGTGGCAGTTGGTGGCTTGAGCACCATGCATATGCTCAAGAGCTTTCTCCCAACCTTACAGAATTTTCTATTAGTATTTCTGCAACCCTTACACTAAAAAGTCTAGTCAGTCAGGGAGAAAGCAAGCAAAACGTGGGGAGATGTTGGTATCAAGCAAGATTCTGACATATTATGATCATATCTCAAAAAAGGAGCCCGAAAGAAATAGTTTAAAATTCAAATGGTGACTCTTGGTAAAATTAACCAAGTAAAAGTGACACTGTCAAATGGGGGTTTAGCCAAAATCTTGCTAAGCTATATTACCTCAGGAGCAATACAATATTCCAGTGGGACATTCAAGATTGGAAATGGGGATCACATAGCCCCAGAAAGCTGCAGCCATCATAAATACATGCACGTTGCCAAGTGCCTGAATTCTGACCACATTACCATGTGGTTGTAAGTCACTTTTTCAGTCTGTTGTAACTTCGAATGGTTGCTAAATGATGAAGGACTATCTGTATGTATATATCTATGTATTACTCAAATTCTTGTGTCTGTTTGTAACCTTCAACTTGGCAAAACATTGCCTCATAGGGAAACGATTTTTGAATCAACGTATCTCAAATAGATTAATTTAAAGAATGTAGCCAAAATCCAGGAACTCTGACTCCCGTGGGATTGAAATTTGGCAAAGTTGTGATTGCTTCAGTGCCACCCGCTGCTGCATGACCGCAGTGGGCCACAGCCACATGACTGTCATTTCTTACTACATTTCCCAGAAGAACCCCTCTGTCCCACCTCCCTCTGGCCTCTGCGCTCAATTGGCTGGCCGCATGGCCCGATGGGTGAGCAGCAATTGGCTGCTTTGAAACCAAGGCCAAAATCTGAAATTTCTTAACAGTGGTGGGCAGCGAAGAAAGAATGAGAGTGTGCCTTAGATGCCTTCTGGCAAGGTGGGGGTTGCTGGTGGTTGACAGGTAAGTCTCCTGGAGGGAGGGACCCCACAGGACCCTTGGTACCCCTATCCCCAGCACAGTGGCAGACAGTTCCATGGTCGGGGGGAGGAGGCAGCTTCAATAGGACTCTACTAAAGGTCATGAGGAAACAGAAACAGTGCCAGCCTATATTATATATGAAACACATATGACCCTATGTGTAGTAAATTGCCCATCACCACATACCATTATATCTGGATACTTATAGTTCTCCTAAACCATTTTGTGTCTGATTATTCACATCCCTGTCCAAATATCTAGTGTGCAACCACGAATAAATGTTCCAGCTACTGATTGGTTCATGTTACTCTGAACAATGGTAGAAAAGAACCATATAAATATATAACAATGCAGTTATCTAGTTAGTTATTTGAATTAATATTGCCTGGGGTGGTGAGGTTGTTGGCTGAGTAACACAGGAGGAACCGAGTACAAATCTACATACCGTGATCCCTACAGATGTCCTTTTCCCTGGGGAGGGCCGAGTGGGCAGGGGAGGAAGGGGTGGTAGGTGCAGGTAGCTTGATGAGGCAGAGTGGGGGGTTATCTGTAGGAAAAGGGAAGGTAATATTAAGGAATATGGCCAAGAGGGGTTAGGAGCAAGTCTGTGTTTTATAACATAATACCATGGGAATGCAGAAAAGATTGAGTGTGTATTACAAAGCACTTTTCTGAAAACTCTTTCATTCTAGACAGGAAGCAAGTTTCTAGCTCTAATGATCACAAAGGAATTTTGAACACAAAAGTGAAAATTTCAAAAGTGGTTTAGGAAAAGGATCAGCTTTCTGCAAGATAATCAAAGCCGTGAGAGGTAGCCTTCAGCCTGGCAATTATGGTTGTAAGTTGTGTTGTAAAGCAAGGCATGACCAGACCAAATTATACTATGTTTTTTTGCAGAGGTCATTAAGCAAACACAGTGATCATAAATCAAACACAGCAGTTGTTAAGCAAACACATTGTTCACTAAAAATAAACTCCAATTTCTAGAAAAAAAAATTTTTAAATGCAGTCATGTGATCACAGGATGCTGCAAACAGTGGGTTGGTTGCCCGACATGCGGTCACATGACCTGTGGGAAGGCAGATGTTGGAACTTTGGAATCAGTACCTCCCCCAAGAAGTTCCATTGTAACATCAAATGGTTGCTAAGCAATTGGTTATAAGTTGAGGACTATCTGTATTTTACTTTATTGGCATCATTTATAGCAATTATGTAATTGGGCAGCAGAACTCACCATTTGCTGATTCAGAATTACAGGTAGTCCTCAACATATGACCACTGCTGAGTCGAAAATTTATATTGCTAATTGAGAAATTTGTTAAGTGAGTTTCAACCCATTTTATGACTTTCCTCGCCACATTTATTAAGTGAATCACTGGAGTTCTTAAATTAGTAACATGGCTGTTAAGTGAATTTGCCTTCCCCATTGACTTTGCTTGTGAGAAGTTCGCTAAAGATGATCACATGACTCTGGGATACTGCAACCATCATAAACACGAGTCAGTTGTCAAACATTCGAATGTAAATCGCGTAACCATGGGGATGTTGCAATGGTCGTAAGTATGAAAAATGGTCATGTCACTTTTTTCAATACCGTTATAACTTTGAACAGTCACTAAATGAGCTGTTATAAGCTGAAGACTACCTATACATAGCCACAGAATGCAATATTTTAACAAAAAAATAAAGGTAGCCACACACAATTCTGGTCATGATGAATGTGGAGAACACATTTTGCCTGTAAATGTAATACTCCAGACCTAGCATATCTAGATTTTGTAGGCCGGACAAGAGATGTGAGGGAGCAGAGCCTACAGAGCAGGAAAAGGAAAAATGCTACCCATCTCTGCCTCTCCGATACTCACCAGTCGGCCATGAAGGCGGGACAGGACCAAAGCACGAGACGGGCCAACGGATGGAGAAAGGTAACCTCGGTCTGTAAACTGGCAAAAACAGAGAGAGATCCATGGGAGATTCAACTTCGGATTAAAGACCGAATTCAATTTGTTCGCTTGCTTGATTTGTACAGGCCTCATCTTATCTTAAAACAGCATCAAAAATAAAAATGAATCAATAAAATAAACATACAAACAAATTGAACCAGCAGTAGAAACACAAGAAATACCAAAAATAACCAGAATGAATGACAGGATCAATAATATATGTCATGTAATCCAACTATTGAAAAAATTCTCCATAATCACCAGACCATTCCTAAGGGTGATGGTAAAATCACTGACAAGCGTAGGAACTCAGGTGCCAAAGCTGTTCAAATGAACACAGGTTTATTGCATGCTAACACTCTCTACAACAGGGATCCCCAACTCTCCCCCCCTCCACCTCCGAGCCTTGAGCCGTTTGGAGCTGGGCCATGGAAGTGGCACGCAAGTGGGCACATCCCAACTTGCACAAACAGCAGGAGAGCATGTGCAGATGCACTCCATTTGTGTGAACAGCAGATGCCCATGCACGCTGCTTGCACAAATGAAGCTGCCCATGCACGCGCTTGCCCACCACTTGCTCAAAATCATCCCCTCTCCGTCTCTCACCGATGCACAAAGCCGAAAAGGTTGGGGAACTCTGCTCTACAAAAATCTGCACTGCTAATGGTCAAAGCGAATTGGCGGTAGATAAAAGGGTCAATGGAATTCAAGGTGGACTGGATTTCTTGTGTGCACAAAAGAATGTAAGGCTGATGACCTGCTTGACCCCTCTCTTGGTGGCTTAGCCTGGTCATCTCCTACAATCACATCTTCAAAGCATTCCAAAGGTCCAGGTGGATCATGGTTAGTTTAAGCTCAGGAAAGAACGATATTCCAATGAGATTGCTGTGCTTACTGAAGCCGAAATTTCCACTTACTCTGTTTTGTTGCGGTCTCCCTACTGAGGGGACTAAGCTATCTTCACCCACAGGCCGGACTCTATGGAGATGAGGACTTTGAGTGTAGTGCCTGGCATAGGAGTCTTCAGAAGTAGGGAACACATCATACCGGTCTGCAGGAGTCAGAGAATGGCCTTTGTGGAGTGGTGACATAACGGCATAAGGGTTATTGGGAAGGCACTTGTTGGGGGCAATGTCCACCCTCCCCATGGGAATGTTGGCATGCAGAGTCCTTGGAGAGCTCATGATAGAGAGGTCATCACAGGAGGCAGCCTGTGCAACTACAGGTCGCGGAGGACTCCGATGGGCATCATGGGGGCTCCGATGGGCATCATGCATGTCCGATGGGTGAGCCTGTGGCAACTTTGGGGACTCAGCTGGGGCTACCGGGAGGGAATAAGCTCGGGAGGAACGCAGTGAAAACACAGGGGAAGGCTGAGATATCCGAGATGGAGAAGGAGGAGATGGACTCTCAGATGAAAGCGGTAGTGGGGTCCGTGGCCGGGAAGAGAACTTAGTACAACTAATAGGAGAGGGACATCCATGTGTCTGGGACGACAGGGAGCTGTCAAGAGAAGATGAAGGAGAAGATAAAGTCAATCATGGTGATCCTTAAGCCCTGTTCAACAGGGCTTTGGAGAGCCAAACTCTGTACAGCCATCTGCTACTACATCCTTCCCACTCTTTACAGTAGAGGTGTCCAACCTTGGCAACTTTAAGACTTGTGGGCTTCAACTCCCAGGATTCCCCATCCAGCCATGCTAGCTAAGGAATTCTGGGAGTTGAAGTCCACAGGTCTTAAAGTTACCAAGGTTAGACATCCCCCCTCTATAGCATCCACAGCAATGAAACTGGTTTTACTTCTCCTTACCTCAATTCTGGTTGCTCTTTCTTTTCATGGCAGTAGCTTCCATTGAGCGAACTGGATAAAGAAACCCTCTTCAGGCAAGGAGATCCTGTCTGGACGTCAGGCAGGTTGAGGCTCTCGGACGAAGAGGCCCGGGCCTCCTGGATCTCTGAGAGATGGGCAACTTCTAGTGACTCGGTGCTTTTCGCACAATCATCCTGTGGGAGCCGGATGTCCTCAAAGCTGGTGTGGGCAGACACTGGCTGGCTGTGGAGACCTCTTTGGTTGCTGAGGTAGAGCAGAACAGGAATTTTTTTATTTTAATTATATATTTATTTTGTAACCCACTTTATTGTTTTTACAAATACCTCAAAGTGGGGAACATATTCCATGCACCTTCCTTCTCCTATTTTCCTCACAATAAGAACCCAGTGAGGTGCGTTAAGCTGAGAGCAAGTGGCTGGCCCAAAGTCACCCAGCCAACTTTCATGCCTAGTGCTTTCAGGACTAGAATTCATAATCTCCTGGTAATTGGCCCAAAATCACCCAGTTGGTTTTCATGCCTAAGGCAGAAAGAACTAGAACTCTCAGACTCGTGGTTTCTACTCTTGTGCCTTAACCACTAGACCAAGTGGCTGCTCCAGGTCTCCATAACATTGCCCATTATTCCCAATGCAAAATCTGGTTCCTCCCTCCTCTATCAAATGCTGCTCTGTCCAACCGACTCCACCAAGATCTTTCCCAGTTCTTCCACAAGAATAACTTGCACATCCAGGGTTTTCCCCCCAGAAAATCCAGTTCTTGTGTTCTTCCGCTATCCTTTTTCCCTGACCAATTCTTACTTTAATAGTTTGCACTCACTTTTGAAGGGATTATTCTTTCTGGAACTTTCTATGATATATTATGCCCCAACTCCTCAGACATGTGACTACACAAAATTGGCAATGCACGCACAAGAGGGTTGTGTGTCTGTCCCCATACCCAGCCCTTACAGGTTTCCACAGTTGCACTCAGCAGCAGCTGATTGGTTCATGGCCCTGATCCAGCTATTCATATCCAACTGGGTGTCTGCACTGAAATAGTAAGTCCGCATGCCAGGATGTTCAGCCTATAGGGAAAAAAGCAAAGGAAAAGAAATTCCTTGTAATAGTTGGAGCCTCCTCAAGGGGGCAGAAGATACACTTAAAACACCAGAAGAAAAGGAGAGAGTTGGAATTGTTAGTTTCCTATACCGCTCCTGAAAACTCTACTTTATAGCGGCTGGGCTGTTCCTCATTTCTTTTTGTGGGATGCTTCAAGATACCCTGTAGCAGTATTTCTTAGCCTCGGAAGCTTGAAGATATGTGGACTTCAACTCCCAGAATTCCCAAACATGGCTGGTTGGGGAATTCTTGGAGTTGAAGTCCACACATCTTCAAGCTGCCAAAGCTGAGAAAAACTACTCTGTAGGACGGTTGCACAACTGCCTTAGAAGGCGGCACCACATGGCTGTTTCACAATCCATCTTTGGGAAGACACCCATTAGAAAAAAAACTAATATACTAGCAAGGCATTCTGGGCAGCCTCTTGTCTGAGATGCAGTGAAGGACAATGAGCGGGTTTGCACTCAATTTATCCCTATCTGCCATCCAATGTGGCTGTTGCACTGTCCTAAAGGTAGGATAGGAGCTTCTGTAAGAAATTCCAAAACCTTGCCAAGAATGCTGCAGGGATTTGTCCTGGCAGTTACCAGGAGCCAACACTAACTCAGACACACACACACACACACACATACATACATAGAGCGGTCCTGCATTAGACTTGGTGCCATTTGTACATCTTCCAATCTATGCATCTCTTGGTATTGAGCTAGAAGACTAGAAGATCTCCAGGGTCCCTTCCAACCCTGTTATTCTGTGTTTTGTGTTCGTCTGCCTGAAAGTCTCCGTAGATCAATTTTTACCAGGCAGAGCAAGAAATCCTGGTTGATGCAGCTTTTAAACTAGTTTAAGTGAAGTTTCTTGCTAGAAGCTAGATGCACAAATACCCTTGAGTTCCTTGATAAGGAAAAAAAGCAGGCTCAAAGAATCTAAATCGATATATCATACAGATAGTCCGCAACTTACAATTACAATTGAACCTGGAATTTTGGTTATAAGGCATTGTGGTCATTAAATAGCTCACCAAATGACTTGACTTCATTTTATGACCATTTTTATGATGATTCGTAAAGTGAGTCACCACAAATGACACAGTCATTAGGCAAAGCCCATGGTCGTTAACCAAATCCAGCATATCCAATGGGTGGCTTTTGCCTTTTTCTGCTGGAAAACATGAGCCCAGGGCCAATCACCCAAAATCAGTTGACCGGGGGGAGGGGGGAAGGGACGGCAGCATTTGTAACTTCAAGGATAGGTCCTAAGCAGTAGTGGGATTCAAAAAAATTTGCTAGCTACTCTGTGGGCATGGTTTGTGGGCGTGGCTTAGTGAGCATGGCTAGGTGGTCAGTTTTTGAAAACAAATTAATTTTTTTTTTAATCTGGGCCCTCCCCCTTGCCTGCAGGCTATAGCTACCTTTATTCACTATGTTTGCAGCACAGCTGAAATCCCAGCAGCAAAAAAAAATTTTTTTTTAAATTAAAAATAGCTGATGGGAACTAGAACAGCTGATTTTCAGGGCTACATTCATGCTGAATTTCCACTGTGTACTGGGGCAACACTGGTCCTAAGTACCTTTTTCAAAGTCTTGTCATAATTTTGCATTGTCATTAAGCAACCAATCATAAGTGGAATGGCTCATCTACCTGTATTAGATAGATGAGCCAACAATAGAGTAGCTGAATAGAATAGAATAGAATAGAATAGAATAGAATAGAATAGAATAGAATAGAATAGAATAGAATAGAATAGAATAGAATAGGAATTGAATTCTTCATTGGAGGAATTTGTCTTTGGTGTGTATGCTCTCAGTGTACATAAGAAGAAAAAATAACATAAAATACATTCATTGAGAATCATCAAGAATCATAAGAACCATAAGATACAACACTTACTGGCAGTTATAGGTTACTAATAAGCAATCAAATCATACAAATAAAAATAATATAGCTAGTAAAGATACAAGCAACGTGGAGTAGTCGTAAGTGAGGAGAGATAGGCACTATGAAGGGTGAGAAGAGTAATAGTAATACAGTCTTAGTAAATAATTTGACAGTGTTGTGGAATTTAGTTACTTAGCAGAACCAAATTACAGAAGAAGCCAGAAATGTTCTACAATCTACACCACCATCTCAAACAAAGTCAGGCCTGTCAGTTATGAAATACTGCAATGCAGGCTGAAGGAAAGAGCAGTTGGATAGACGGCCCCATGATTCATGAAGTGTGTCCCAGGACAACTATTCAGATATCACACTGATGCTCAGTTAATGAAAAACCTACCACATACAGGTGCAAGAATATCCTATAAAGGGAGTACTGCAAGGCTCAAGATCATTTTCAAGATTGAACTGAGCGGCAAAAATGAGAATCTTATAATTGACAATTGGATTGTCCTTGCAGTCTCGCGGGCCTTTCGGATCTTGAAAAGGACAAGAAGAGATTGGATTTGGGCTGAATTCTCAAGTTGTTTCCCCCAAGTTCCTTTATCGCCATTTCAATATATACTTGGACAGAAATCTGCATAAAATGTAATTGGTAGTCAACGATGAAATAGATTTAAAAACAGCCTTCCATCATCATTTCGTCTCCAAAATAGATTCGGTCTTCTTGCGTTTCTGGGGCTCGATAACAATAAAAGCTTCAGTAGAAAGCAAGCGTTGGAAGAATTATCCTTCTGGGTTCGGTTCCAAATGGGGAACAAAGACACTTGAGGCATGGTGGACTGCTTGGAAAGATGGTTTAATGCTTTGGAGCTCCTGGGTGAAAAGGGAGGAGATGTTGAGGGTCTCCTGGTTTTAGACCCTCTGTTGGGCTTTGAACCTGCCCCCTGTACCTGTGGCAAGAAAGGTATCCTGGTTGGTTGCTGTCAGAGGTTATAGCTAGCATTGTAGGCTGTCTGCGTGCCAAGTTTGGTTGAAACTTACTTAGTGATGCAATGAAGGGGCTTTGGGCAATTCCTATTATGGCTCTCTGCCTGAAGGAGGTAGATCTTTTGTTATGGAGAATAGATTGGCTGAGAGGCCTTAATGGGCCATTAAGAAAAGGTGGGGGCTGAGTTTCTCTTTTGAGTTTCTACTTCTCTTTTAAGGGAAATAGTCACCAGTGTGTAGGGGGGCTCTTTGCCCCCCAAAAAGGTAGCAAAGGGGACATCCCGCACCAAAACAGCAGCAAGCCTGTACTGAGCATGTGCAGGATGAGTGTGGAGGCTCTGCAGCCAATACAGACAACGTATGCAAATCGGATCGTCTCCAGCCAATAGAGGCAAGGAATGCAAATCAGGCAAAGAACGCTGGGAATTGTAGGCTGCACATATCCCTGCT
>JANHFQ010007223.1:23940-34178 GCA_032468035.1 Aparallactus werneri | reverse complement strand
GGACACGCCTTGCCCCGTTTCCGCGTCTTTTCACGCGGAGCTGCGACCCACTCCGGCCCCACTCGGCTTTTGCCCGCCTGGCCGCCGGCTACGCTGTCCCCCGGCGCACCTGAAGACGACGCACAACCGCCTCCGGGGCCTTCCAGTCCACGGGAATGGGACGACCGGACTTGATCACCTGAACTCCGAGAAGGGGCTCAGCCTGGTCCCTTCTCTGGGTTTGGGTTGGGCCACGCCTGGCCAGAAGCTGCCGGGCCTTCCTCCTCCTCCTCCTCCTCCGCCATGGATCACTTGTGCTCCAAGGGAAGCAGAGGGCCGGGTCAGGGTTCTGTGGCGGTTCCACATTCTGCAAAATAAAATTGCCCTAAAATATGATTATCCTTCCTGCTCTGCAGATTTGGCAGCATCTGGGTCCCAGGTTGGCCCCTCCTTGCCCCCCAGGCTGCAGCCCCCTACCCTTGTCGGCCCCCTGCAAAGGCGGAGCCACCAGGAGGAGAAAAGCAGGACTGCTCTTTCTTACCTGGTGTTATTTGGGGCAGGTGCCGCCATTTTGCTTTTGCCATTTTGCTTTTGCCCCAGTCCAGCTTTCTGCACAACCACACTCGCGCCCCAGTGTAACTCCGTGACCATGGGGCGCTGCCAAGAGCGGCCCCCATCTCCCTTCTCAAGAGGGCAGACACAAAAGGGCAGGGAAGGAGCCTGGCTTGGCCCATCAACACCCAGGACGGCTGCGCCATTTCTCCAGGCAAACCAATGTATTGGGTTTTCTTGCTGGTGGCTTGTTTATGTATCACCCGGGGAGGCCGCCCATCTCACTCAGGAGCCGCTCTGGGCGGTGTGCAATTAAAGGTTAGTAGTTGCCCTCCCTTTGGCTTCCTTTTTCCTTCCTGCTTATCAGCCTGAGGTTTTCTGGCATTCCTGGCCAGCCTTCCCTCCACTGGTGAACGTGGCCTTAAAGAGCTCTGGTGATCCAGGCCAGGGGAAGGGCCAATCCCAGGCTCTGCTGCCCTGGACTTCCGTGTCCAGCCCTGGTCACTACGAAGCAGGAGGGATGCTGAGGAGTTGGCCATCGCCAGGGCGCAATGGAGAAGCCACAGAGATGGGGAAGGCTTAAGCCCCACAAAGACAGGCGAAGATTACAGGAAGGGGCGACATGGCAGCTCCCCCCCCCACAGGGTGAAGCCCACTCAGTTGCTGCAGGCAGGCGCCTTTCATCCAGGCCAGGGAGACCCCCGGGCCCCTTCCTCAGACAGGGTCCAGCCCCTCTTCATACCAGGCACTGCCCGGCTTCGGTCTGGGCGAACCTCTCCTTGCCAGGTGTACCTGCAGGGCTGGCCTCCTGCCCCCCCCTCCTGAAAATGCTGAAGAGGAGAAGGGAAGGCCCGGCCGGTCGGGGAGCAGAGTGGAGAGTGACTCATCAGCCAGTCAACTAAAGTTCCAAGGCTGCTGACGGTGCTGTCCACTTTGGCCGGCATCTGGGTTGGCGGAAGGAGCTGGGCTGCCCACCTGAAAAAGTCCCAGGAGATGCTGGCAGCTCCTGCTTTGCTGGTCCCCTGCCTGCTTTCCCTTGCCCCCCCCCCCTCGCTCTGTGCTTGCCAGGGAACAGTGCTTGCTGGCAGCTGGTGGGGCCCCATGCAAGTGTACGCCCAGCCCCTTCCTCCCATTTCTTCAGCCAGGAAGAGGTCCATCAATCCCTGCTTTGTCCTTGCCTGCAGGGCACTGGTCCTAGTCAGCCCTGGTAGTGCCAGCAGTCCCCCAGTGACAGACAGTGGCCTGATCTTGACCCCCACGAACCCGAACATGCCTGTCTCATTACGTCCCCTTTTGGGGATGCTTGTATGTGCCACCAGACCTGATCAGTGGCCGTGAGACAAGATCCGGAAGAGAAGCAGATGCAGGAGAATGCTTGGGGGGGGGATTCACCTGCCACCAGAGATGTTGGACCTCCCCTCCCGCAGGCTAGCCGAGACTTCGTTCCCCAATCATGGGGGCTAATGATGGGGGCTCCCCTGCCAACAAATCTGCAAATTTCCTCTTTTGGCACCAGCTCCTGGAGCAAGCTATAGCCCAGAGTGGGGCAGAGGCTCCTGGTCTCCTCCGCCATGGGTCTGGGAAAGAAGGGGCGATCCCTACTGGTTTGGAGGGCCCTTACTGCCTCCCATGTGGAAGGTTAAAGAGGAAGGCAACGGGGACAGCTGCCACCATCACACCCCATAATGAGCTTTGGCCCTCAATTCGCCTGGCAGATTGTGACTCTCAAGCCAGGGGGCACCACCAGGCAGTGGGGGTGGAAGCAAATGACGGGGTAACACCCACATGGGGGGAGATGGGTCAAGCCCTCCCTCCCTCATGCCTGCCTACTACGAGGTGGGGGGGAACATGGCTGTCTCTGGACTGCTGCCTAGGGGGGAAAAGTCAAGCAGAGACCCTGCTGGACCCAAGGCTCGTGGGTCAGTGGCTCCTCCCCAGGGCCAGGCCGGCCAGGCGGACTCACGCCCCCACCCCACAAGCCACTTGCTGAGCTTTGGAGGCCTTGTCTCAACCCTGGGAAGGCAGGGCTAAACCTGTTTGCCATTGGTTACCAGCTGTGTGGGGGATCTGGCTCTATTGCTTGGCCTTCAAGAATGGAGGGAGAAGGCCAAACTCTACGTGGGAAGGAGAAGGATGGGTCGGCACCATGGCAAAAGAAGAAGTAGGTGCACAGTGATGCTATGGGGCAGCCCCCTCCCCCAAACCTCGAGTCTGCATTGTTAGGTCTGAGTCGCCTGAAACTGGGGGGTCTTTGGTGCTCGCTGAGCTTTGTTGTTTCCTTGCAGACCTTTCAAGACCCAACGAGGTAACTTCATCAGTGTGAGTGTAGGGTTTGCTCCCTGTTTCTATTCAGTCGCTTGCCCTGCGTGTGTCAGTGGTGGGCGTAGTTTTCTCCCCGGTGGTTCTTTATTAAGGTATTGTTTGTCTGGTGTTAATCCCTGCTTATCTGGATTAAGGCCAGTAGGATATGTTCTTTTTGTTTCTTTGTTTCCTACTTACCTTTTCTGTTGTCTTGGATGTATAACTCTGGTCTTTTTCTCCATGTTATCTATTGATGGCTGATTTGTCCAAGTGCCAAGTTTCCAGGAATTCCCTGGCCTGATTGGATTTAGGATACTCCCCCCCCCCCCAGGTGATAATATGGCTGAGGCTGTCCATATGCATGGAGGGATTAAGGAGTCTTCATCAAGTCTTCCAACTGCTGGCTGTCGCTCACGGATGAGTTTTGCCTGCCTGCCCTACATTGTGGCTGCTGAAGTCCTTGCGTTGCGTGTTGAAGACGGCTGAGTTCTTCTTCTTCTTGGGCCTCTGGGCCTCCTGGTTTACTTGAAGGGCTTTGAAGGGCTTTAACTGGTGTGTGTGCCTTGCAGTGACGGTGCTGCATCGGTTATTTCTGGGCTGTTTTTCTTGGTTCTTCTGGAACTAACACCCCTCCGGGGAGGGGACTCCATAAAGAGGTCGCCGTGTGTGGCAACCCTGGAAAAGGCTCACGCTGTGCCGAAAAGGGGCTGGCCTGACTCCACCAGCATTGCCCCCCAGCGCAGCAGAGGCTGGGGGCTTCAGCCTTCCCCCTGGGCCAGGCAAGAACGTCTGTGGCTTGGAAAAGACGTGTTGGGAGGGGGGGAATCATGTGAGCCAGGTCAAACATTCCTGCAAGAAGGCTGGGGGGGTGGGTTCTGCCCTCTCCGAAGTATCCCCCCCCCAACAGAAATGCTTCTCACTGGGGGAGCAGAAGCTGCTTCCAAAGTGCAACTCAAAGAGGAGGGATTGAGGGGCTCTAAGCAGAACAGCCCCCCTCACCCTGGCCGGGCAAGGCTCTGTATGGGAATGAGGAGCAATGCCCACCCTGCCCAGCACCGACTGTGCTGAGGGGGAAGGGTCTTCTCTCCCACCCACCCCGGGTGTGAAAGGCTCCTGATCAGAACACCCTGCCTGGCTGCTGTGGGAGACCTCGAGCTGCCCAGAGAGGCTGAGGCTTTTTGGAGGGGTCTGGCCAGGAGACCCTGTTCCAGTGGGGGCAGGCAGATGGAGCAGAGCTGGGAGCCAGAGAATGCAGGATGGAGAGGCCCCGGGGAGGCCTTCAGAAGGACCCCCAGGCTAGTCTGAGGGGCTTGTGGTGAGAAGGGCCTGGTGGCACCAGAAACAATTCCAGTTGGGGTGGGAGATTGGCCAGGAAATGAGGCTCCCTTTTTTTTTTTAAATGCTGATTTCCCCTCCCCCCCTTTCTCCCTTGCATTACTTTTGATCTGGCCCTTCCAGAAGGACTGGCTCGTGCGGGGGCCACTCGGGGCCTTGCCTTCTTTGGGCAGCAGCGGAAGTGGATTAAAGCTGCCCCCAGGGCAGCAGGGGGGAGGGGGGCTGGCAGATGTTTATGGATCCAGTAGCTCAGGGTGTTTGGTGGGGAAGGCCAAGCAAGCCAAAGTGTCCCCAGCACGAACAGGGCCCCCAAGCATCTCGAGGCTCCTGAGGCCCAGGGACTGTGCATGTCCGCTCCAGGGGCCACGGCCCAGACTGGCAGAGAGGCTCCTTACCAGGCTCCTCTGCCCGCAGGGAGGGAGGATGGGCACCCCCCACCTTCCCTGGGTCCGTGAGCTTCCTCTCTCACACACAGAGTGTGTTGACGTGCCTTTTCAGCAAGTGTGAACTGTGCCCACGCCCAGGCGGCTCTTGGGTGGGAGCTGCTGTGCCAGCAAGTTGGTGACGGAGCAGGAAGGTGAATCGGCCATGCCCGAGTGCCACGCCTGGAGCCTCCTTGGCTGCTGCCAGATGCCGCCTGCAGGCATTCGCCAGGAGAGCCCGGCAGCAGCAGGAGCAGCATGGCTGGAGGTAGGGAGGCTCGGCACAGATGGAGGGGCAGCAGTGGGAAGGGAGCCCAGCTCTGCCCCACGGCTCCTAATTCCCCACTGTGTCGCCACAGAGCTGCAGCTGGCCTTTGTGGACTGGCATGGCCCGGAGAACACCCATGGGCACCACACGGCCGAGACAAGCGGCGGGCAGTTGGCCGTGCGCAGGGGGCAGCCCTTCACCCTCACCCTCCACTTCCACTCCAGGAACTATGAGCCGGGCTTCGATTCCATGCACCTGGTTGCAGAGACAGGTAAGGGGGGAGGCCAGGCGCCCGGGCTTCTCTTCCAGGCCAAGAGAGTTGCTGCTTCCGCCCCCAGCCCCGGCAGGAGCGGCTTCTCCTCACCGCAGGGCCCTCCTCCTGGGGAACGGCCCCCCTGCAGACGAAGCAGCACACTGATGGCTGCCTGGGTCCAGAAACGGAAGGGAGCTGTTGAGAGTGACAGCAGGTGGGTGGTGCCTCCCCCCCCCCGCATTAAGCCCCTGGGGAGAGTCTTTTCCCGGAGCAGGGAGTGATGGCTTTCTACCCGTGGCTGGGCTCTGCCCAGGAGGTCCAGGGGAAACGGTAGCTAAGCGAGGAAGCCCGCTCAGGAACAGGCAGAAGGGGCTGCCTGGAGAGTGGAGTCAGGACTTAGCTCTGCTCACCGGAGAGCCAGAGGATCGCTTGAGCTGAAACTCTGAGGAAGGGCTGGCCGGACCAGACCTTGCTGGAGGGATCAGGTGGGGTTCCCTTGGGGGAGACAGGAAAGGAGACCAGGGGCCTAAAAGGGATTCAAGCTGCATGGACTCACTAGCCAACAGCAGCCCCAGGCGCCCCCCCCCATTGGCCAGCATTGGAATCTCTTGCCTCCCATTGGAATCTCTGAATAAACCCCGTCCGGGGAGTTTCTGCAGCTCAGGGTGGGGCCAGAGCTTTGTTTGCAGATGTTTTGTTACCTCATCAGGAGCTGCTTCTCTCGTGGTACAAATAAACCCTCTTATACAAATGTGGTCTCTTTGCCTTGCTCCCTCCACCCCACCCTTCGCTGAGCAATCATTGGTGTAGCTTTATACGCTCTGTGTCCTGGTTGCGGGCAATTGCTTGGCAAACCCATCAAGCGGCTGGTTGGGGAATTCCATCGGGGGGCTGAGAGTTTGGGCAGGAGGGGAGCTCTGCCCACCCCCTGCAGTCCTCATCCCTGGGCAATGGCCACAATGCCCCCCCCCACCGGCCATGTCTCTGGCTGTTGCCAGGGGTCTTACTTTTCCCTGGGGCCTGTAACGCTGCCCCCACTTCCCTGAGGGGGCTGAGGGGGACGTGTCACCTTGGGCCAGCCACCTTGGGCCAGCCAATATCTCTGATTAGGGAATTTCCCAATTTCGGCCCTGGCAGAGCAGCAGTGGCAGTGCTGCCACCTCAGAATGGAGGGGTGCTCAGTTCAAGGGCCAAAGAGGAAATGAGGGCAGAGGGTAGCTGGCGCCCACCGACCAATCCTTGGGTATAGTTAGAAACCCCCCCTTGATCTGCAGGAGGCAGAGCCAGTCAATGGAATGCTACCCATCCAGCTGGGCCAGTCTGGCTGGCTGGCTGGCCGCCCACTGTGGAGCACGGAGGCCCCTCCCCCAACAGGAGACAGGCTGACCTTAGAGGACCTCCAAGCCCCTCTTTGCTTAACACTTCCACTGAGGCGAGGGCTTCCCTCAAATGAGACGACCAGCTCGGCCTACAGAAGGCGCTGTGTGAGCCCAGCCCAAAAGGGCTCCCTTGCCAGTCCTCCTCCGGGGTGCTGGTGCAGGCAGGGGAGGACTCCACTGGTGCTCCCTTCTCCCCCCTCCCCAGGGCCAGGGCCAGAGAGGGCCATCTTCCTGGTGAGTCTGAGCCAGCCGCACAGCAGGGAGGCCTGGAGAGCCAGCGCAGTGCCCGGCGGGCCCCAATCCACAGATGTTGCCATCTCGGCCCCCGCGGAGGCCCCCATTGGGCAGTACCAGCTGAACATCCACTTTGACTCCGGCCAGGGCGTGTCATCGTCCTACCAGCTGGGCGAAATCCTCCTCCTCTTCAATGCTTGGTGTCCAGGTACCGGGACTGCTTCCCCCACTGCGGGGGCGGCCCTCTCCCCCTCCCTTTCAAAGCTACAGCTGGCCTCCAATGCCTGGACTGAACTGAGCAGGCTGGGCCCAATTGGTGATTGTAAAGAAGACCACCAGGAGATCTCAAGGCTAAGAGGATCCCAGAGCTCTCTCCCAAACGGGCCCTGCGTGCTGCATGGGCAGCTTTGACTCCAGATGCTCTGTGGCTGGGGGGGGGGGCTCCCAAAAGGAGGAGCTTATTGGGTCCTTTTGGGGAACCTAGAATAATTGGGAGAGCAGGAGAGAAAATGTGAGGAGGACCAAGCGCTCTTCTCTCTCCACTGCGCAGAAGACGACGTCTACCTGGAAAGCGAGGCCGAGAGGCAGGAATACGTGATGAATGAGCATGGCGTCATCTTCCACGGAAACAAGAACTGGATCCACCCGGTTCCCTGGAACTACGGCCAGGTACTAGGAGCCCCTCCCCGCCCCCGGACCATGGCATCGCAGTTTACCCCCCGCCAGTCTTGGGAGGAGTTGGCCAGCGGTGTCGGCCGGACCGCCTGCCACGTCCCAGTCCGGCTCAGCTGCGTTTGTCCCCTGCAGTTCGATGAGGAGACGGTCGGCCTCTGCCTGAAGCTGCTGGACAGCAACCTGCAGTTCCAGCACCACCCGGTGCAGGACTCTGCCCTGCGCAGCAGCCCGGTCTATGTCAGCCGGGTGCTGAGTGCCATGGTAAGAGCTGGGCCCTGGGCATCCCGGCCGCTGACCGGGACATCCGGGTCACAATTTGGAAGCCCCCCTGCTCCCTCCCACCTCTTTCCTCCTCCCCAGGTCAACAGCAATGACGACTCCGGGGTCCTCCTGGGCAACTGGGGTGAGGATTATTCCGGGGGCACCCGCCCCAGCGAGTGGAGCAGCAGTACCCCCATCCTCAAGCAGTGGGATCGCTCCGGAAGGCAGCCCGTCAAGTACGGGCAGTGCTGGGTCTTTGCAGCTGTGATGTGCACAGGTGGGGCTGGAGCTCACTGCTTGCATGCAGCACCTGCCCCGCCAGGTGGTGAGAGGGTGGCAGTCTCCCTTGGTGCCCCTTAACCAATTCCTTTGGGCAAATCCTGGGAGGAGGAAGTGAATCTCAACCTCTTCGCCTCGCCTCCCTGCTGAAAGCCTTGGATGCTGGGATGCAGGCTGGCTGGGCTCACCCAGGAGCTCTTAACCAGGGTCAGCTTTCCAGGGTCTTCCCACCTTCTCTTGGGCCAAGACGGCTCCCTTGTACAAGAAAGGCTGAGGCTGACACTCCTGTCTGAACCTCTTCACTTGGGCACCCCAAGACCATGCGGCAATCTTTGCAATCCTGGCAGCCACAGTTGATGGTTGCAAGTGCGCCAGGGTTATGTGTTGTAAGGAGCAACTGGGGGGGGGAGAACCCCTTGCAGACACACAGAACAGGCTGGGAGGACGGAGGGAGCTTTGCCCTTTGGGCTGGTTGGCTCACGAAGCCCCTCTCTCCCAGTAATGCGCAGCCTCGGGATCCCAACACGTGTGGTGACGAACTTCGACTCGGGTCACGAGAAGGATGGCAACCTGGTTATCGACGTCTTCTATGACAACACCGGGCAGCTGCTGCCCCGGGAGAGCAAGGACAGCATCTGGTGGGCGGCTCCTTCACTTTGGACAGAGCTCCGGGGCCAGGCCAGTCTGTGCGTGGCCGGGCTGCCCTGTGGGCGCTTGGAGAGCCCGGCAAGTGGCGGCCTTGGTGAGGAGAGGCCCTCCGCCTCCCTTCTACCTCTGAGGAGGACCCAGTGAGGCCTTCAGAAGGGCAGAGGCTCAGCGGAGACCGCTTCCTTGCAGGGTGGAGAACAGTAGATAAATTCACGGAAAGTGGGGAGGCCCCCAATTCCTGTGGGTGGCTTTCCTTTCCTTGCCCTATCGGAAGGGCCCTGCCAGCCCAGCCCATATCCACAAGGTTGTGGGAACTTGTGGGCTTCTTGAGAACCACGGAGGCAAAATGAGGGTGGCTAGGGGCTAGCTCCCAACCCCCTTCCTGGTAGCCCCAAAGGAGCTGCCCCAGAGCCATCCTGTGACACCTCAGAAGAAAGTGCTTATAGCCATAGCAATGTATTTATACACCGCCTATCAGGGCATTTTCCAGCATCTGTTGCCCCCAGCATTTTGGGTTCATTTTACCCACCTGGGAAGGATGGGAGGCTGAGTCAACCTTGAGCCTGGTGAGATTTGAACTACAGTTAATTGCAGGCAGCTGCACTCTAAGCACAGCACTCTATAGACTGAACCACCACGGCTCCTGGAGAATAAGAATACAGATTCATGGTATTTCCAGAACCTGGTAATTGACCTGCCTTTAGTTTCAGTAGTCTTTGAGGCCTGGACTGATCACCTTGGATATCCTAATTATTTCTAGCTTCAACTATTTGTAATACTTATCTTACCTGGAATTTTCCATGAAAAATGCATAGTTTTCTGTCTATTGCACCTTCCTTTCAAATCTTGATAGAGCATTCAAGATATGGCAACAAGAAACAGATTGCGGCAGGCCCATCTTGGCTGGGCACACTGGTTGAGGAAGACATGATATTGGCATGATGAGAGCTCCCCCTAGTGTTTGAAAATAAAATGATGCTACTGGAAACTCCCTGTAATTATATCCTGTAACCAGGGAAGCATTGTGAACAACTTTGTCCATGATAAAGGATTCCAGATTTTGTATATTGCTGAAGGCAGGCTTTTTAACTAGATTAAAGAAACAACCAATGAAATTTAGAGGTCAGCGTTTGCTGGGATTAGCTGCTCTGGAAGCACCCACCTTAAATATTGGCTACAGAGTTTTGTGTTACTGCCATGTAAGTATTTTTTTAATGGCTGATTGAATTTTAGTAAAATACAGTTTAGAAGTTTACTCTTGCTCAAGGTTTACTTGCTTCTTTTTGTATTAATGTCGCATTCTTTGCCTACTTATTTATTTATCACATTTGCACAGTTACTATCCCACAAGAGAATGACTCTGGGAGGCATAGAACACTTAATTAGAAAAGAAAAACAATAAATACATATAAAAACAATCATTGTAAAAATATTTTAAAAACTACTTTGAAAGATACACAAACAAGAGAGCATGTTAACTTCAGCAAAGGAGCCATCGCAAGATTTATTTATTTTTTATTTTTATTTAATAAGATTTACCGTATATGCCGCCCAATCCTGGAGGACTCCAAGGGTCTCACAACAATACAAAAAGACATAATACAATAAAATATTAAAACCCCAAAATTACAATAAATAACTATAAAACTCTA
>JANHFQ010007219.1:222082-232121 GCA_032468035.1 Aparallactus werneri | reverse complement strand
GATTGGTTCAGTCCTGGAGGAGCCTATACTGGACATACATACAAACTAACTAACTAACTAAACAACTAACTAACTAACTAACTAACTTAAGAGGCTCTGTTTTATATATATAGATTGGTCTATGCAATTGATCTATGATCTTGAATACTAGCAGACAGCACTGTAAGGAAACTGATGTCCATACTGCTTCCTCTGTGTACATGTCCAAGGAGGAAAAATGGACAGTTATGCATATGTTCAAAAATAAATATATACCATAAATTTTCTGTATGAAATCTTTTTGCAATGGAACCAAAACATTACTTTCATTAAACATGGACCTATAGTTTCACTTGATTTTCCAACAAAAAGGATGACCTCTTTGTACTTGCCACATGAAAATAGCCCTCTCACAGATGTTTTGTTTTGTAATACTATTAATAAAATAGGCAAAGACCTATTTTGCACTGACAACTTAGGGCATGGTAAGACAAGTTGTACAGTTCAGAAATGGACACAGTAGCCAGAAATAAAATCTTCTGTAGACAGAGAGTGTATGTGCCCTTGTTTTTTAATTGTCTTTGCTCTTGACAATTAAAACTCCTTTCCCCAGGGATATCATTAACCTTCATTAAATTACTTTCTGCCAGTATAAAACAGAATGCTTTAAATTATGCAAAGACAAATAATATTTTATAGTGTTACTTTTACCATAAACTCCATAGTTTGTTGAAAATGAGCCATTAGTGAAAATTTAGCAGGCAGATATAAATACAGATACAAGGTATGCCACTCCCAATCATATTGATGGCCCCTCTGTTGGTTTCTAGATTTTTATAACAGACAACGTATGTGAGTTTGATAGGAAATAATAACATATAGTCGACTGTGCAATAGCATGTACAAAGAAAAAAATAATCCTGACCTCTGTTAGCTATTCTGATCTATTAAAATGGAGGTAACATGACATTTTGATCTGGATTCATTCAAGCAATGCATGTTTCAGTCTTGCAATATTTAGTTACTAGCTGTTAATTACCGGTATTTTGTTTTCATTGTTTATGGCAACATTTTCATTTTCTACATTCAATTCTAAGTGAATTGTTTTTTTAAAGACTCATTAAACTTTATTAGCAACTATTAGAACTAGAGAAATGTACAGACCTAGCTTAAATGATTATTTTTTGTCCTCCTGATAGTTGTTACATATAGTATTCTTAAGTACCGTAAGCTAAAGGATTAATCTAAATGGAACTGAGTATCCTGGTGAATTCTTTCTTCTTTCCAAAGTGAAATGCCTACCTCTTTAGCTTCATGGTAGGGTTGCTCTATGCTCATTTTGGTGACAGCACTGTGAAAGCGTAACTTTCAAAGGCTACATTATCCAAGGTCATAAAAAGGTGCAAACCAGCAGCATTTCAGAAGCAGCTTAGGTGTTCTATAAAGTGGGTCAGTTTTAGTTTCCTGTAGGATGTTTGACAGGGCTTTCTGGCAACACAGACATTAATCTACAGCCCACCACAGTGCCTTTATGTTCCTTCCTCAAACTACAGTATTGTGTTTTTCTATCCATTAACCAAGGATAAATGACCTAGATATCATGCCTATCAAAGCCTCATTTTTCTTTTACCCTTTTGTTCTTTAATGTATCACATTATCACACACAGAACACATTTGAAAATATGTTGAGGGCGTAATGCAGGTCTTTGTGCATCTTTCTGAAGCTTAGTAAGGGTTGAACAATATGAGTATAATTCAGGCTTTTTTTCCTTGTCTTTTCCCAGACTACTAATTTAGAATATTTGGAGATAGAAAAGCTGGTAAAGAAAGATACAGGGGGAAGACTGCAGTGATATATTTGTTTCTGTTGAGCATGAATCAGTTGTGATCACTATGTTCTAGGAATTACACCTTACATATCATGAGTCACTTTTATTAAAAGCATCATTACTACAGTTGGCAGCAATTTACATCTTATCTTACATGATAGCAATTTCCAAGGTGGGGGGGGAATAAAAAGACATCACAAAAAAAGAAAAAACAAATACATTTACAAAGTCATGTCTGTAAACTTCAAGGCTACTTTAGAGTTGAGGTAATCTGTTTAGCTTTGTGGCTAAAGTAACAAAGTCCTTTAATTTAAAAAGGTACCTGATTTTTAAAAAAAATTGTTTTACCAGTGCATTACAAAATCACGAGACGATTTAACTGTAGTTTTATCCTGCAAGAACCTTTTCAATGGGTAATTTCCAAAAGGTACTCTTCACATTCAACAGCTGCCTTATTATTGCTGTGTCTCAAGACAGAGAGACATTCACACTATCATGGAGATTGTCAGAGAATGTGTGTATATATGTGTGGGTGTGCATGTGCACATTTGTGCACGAGTGAACTTCCATACAGTCAAAATGATATGTAAGAATGATACGCATGTTAAAATTTATCTTGACCTTCACAGCAAAAAATTAAAAATTAATAATTAAATATATAACTTCATACTTCCTTTCAGCAGCACTTCCTTCTATTTAGTGCCACTCTATTACAAGTTGCTGCTTTATAATACCAATGGTACCAAAAGGAAAAAAAGCAGAGCATTATATCAATTTCCTTAAAAAGATAAGGTCACCTCTCCATTTCATCTCTTCTAGGGATAATAAATAATGCACTGCACAATACTTAATGACCAAGATACCTTTTGACTCATCTGTATAACATGACTTTTTGTTTGCTACACTATGTTACAGAACAGCTTATAAAACTAAGTATGGACATTAACTGTGAGTGTAAACAGTAGGACTACCACTTGTCAAAAGTTTAAAACACTTGAACAGTAACTTGTACTGCTTATTCATCATTTTCATTGTTTTCTATTTCTTCCCCCCCATCAAGTGAGTCTAATTCTTCACCCTGTGCTATTTCATCTTCTAAAGCAGAGGAATCTGCAGTTTTATCAAGGCTCTCATCTGCATCACTGCCCTCTAGATTTTCTTCATCTTTAAAGGCAGCTTCTTCAGTTTTATCCGTAACCTTCACTTCACTGGAGCCCACTGCATTCTGAAGTCCCGCTAATGCTGGGAAACCAGGTAGTGTCAATCCTCCCAATCCCGGAGGTAGAAACATAGAAGGGTAAAACAGACCAGGGGCCATTGTTGACAGAAGGAAAGGATTGAAGGTTAGAGAGTTGGCAGGCAATCCAGTGTTGCTTGTGGTGGTAGCAGAGGCCACAGCAGCAGTTGCACCAACAGATCCATTTGCAGAGTCAGTAGCTGAAACAACGTCTGTGCTTTTCTCAGAGTCTTTGTTCTCCTCTTCATTCTCGTTCTTCTTTTCTTCTACTTTTGAAGTGCCATCTTCACTTTCTCCTTGACTGGAAGCCATAGTGGTGTTTCCAGAAGCAGCTGTTATTGGGTTATTCAACAATCCACTTAGTCCAAACATATTGGGCAACCCTGCCATACCTGGCAACATCAGAGGCAGCATAGCAGCTGGATTTTTAGAATCACCTCCAGCAGCAGCAGCAGCTGTCGCCAGTCCTGGAGGGAAGCCCATGAGACCTGCAAGTTGGAGAGACTGTAGGTTTTGTAAATTCTGAAGGCTTGCAAGATCCATTCCAGCGAACAGACTGTTCATTATCAGTGGGTTAATTCCCGATGTTGAAGCTACAGCAGCAGCTGCTGCAGCTGCTTTGGCAATTTCACTTTTTGGCCTTCTCCCTCTTCTGCTTGCACCCTCTTCCCGCACCACGGGACCTGTGAGAAGACGGTCAAACATGGATTCTGGAACAAAACCCTAAATGATGGCAAAAAAAAGCGCAAGCATACAATTATGCTTTCATTCATTTATGCATGTATACTGAGAATATGATTCACAATTGCATATAATAAAGTGGTCTCTTTATTCATCGTGGGGGGGGGGGGGGGGGGGGGGGGCACCCCCCCCCCCGTTTGATCTTAAATCTATGAGTTATAAAAGTTATCCCTAATTTAAAAACTAAGTTTAAACATCAGATTAAATCCAAGAAACACAATTGTAAGAGAAGCAAGATGTAATGTCCAAAGAGCATGACTGAAATTTTCTATCTGATTCTTTTCAATTGGGGATATGAAGAGGCAAAATAGATGTGTGAAGCATTGCAGAAACATTATGTATGTCTTTTGATTTTCTTTAACTCTAAACTAAGACATCGCTAAATATCAACAGCGTACTTGAGGGAACTACATGGAATCCAAATATGGTGCTGAGTTTTTCACCTGTGAATAGGCTTACCAATGAATAAGTCATTGGGGGGGGGGAGAAGTTAAAGTTACATAAAGCACAGATGCTTTCTTGATTGCGAAGTTCTCCACTGTCTCACATATCCTTGTCACCAATGCGCTCAGAAGTTGAAACTGACCCGCAATGCAGCAATCTGAGCAGTGCTATGGGTGACCTGTTTAACAAGCTGCACTGTTTACCAATATACTTCTGGGAGCATTTCAAAGTGCTGGTTCTCACGTAAAAGGCATGGAGCCCACTTATTTGACGAACTGCCTGTCTCCTGCAATTTTTGCAGCTGGTAAAAGTTGACAGATTAGGTACAGTTTGGATTCCCTCATTTAAACCGTGCCACAATATTTTAATATTGTAAGAGGCCTAAAGTAATTCTGAAGTTTGATAGCACCAAAATTGAATTAGACTGAATAAATAAATACAGCTGACTGTGTAATTAAAAAAAAATATTACTTACAGACTGCTTAACAATGTCAGTCCAATCTGGAGCAACAGCAAATTCTGGATTTTCTTCCAGCCATCTTGGCAAGTCTTTCATTGGTGGAGCCATAGCACCACCCATCTAATAATGTATATTAAATTTTAATTAAAGAAAAGATCTCTATTTCATAATGTATGCAGTTTAACAAGAGTAGCCTATTATTTATTTATATATATTGTCACTGATAATCTGAATACAACACTTATTAATCATTATTACTGGTAATAAAGTACAAAAAATGGTCAAATAGCTTAAGAATATTGCAACTTACAATCCAAAATGATAATAGAATCAAGATTTCTCCTAGCCCATGATGTGAAAAACTAAGAAAAATAAGAACTCAAACTAGACACTATCTGGCCTCTTCCAAAAAATCTCCAATGAAGGAGATCTTTGATTCAATACCGATACTTCAAATAAAATGATACAGAACGTTTGAGATGATGAAGTTTTATAGAAAAGTAATATAAAAGCATTTACCTGAAAATTAAATGAAACAATAGATAGTCATAGAGGATTACCTTATTCCCATTCCGTTTATTTACAACAGGAACCCTCTCTTCTCCAGTTAAGGTGTTAATATCCAATTTATTAGGATTTCGACATCTGTGCCGTTTTTGCTTCGGTTTCTGAAATGGGGAAAACAGCACATCTGCACTCTTCTAAAGAAAGGAAAAAGGATAATTATTTCCTAGACATGAATGCTTAATTTATAAAAATATGTGTACAATATATTTTATCAATGAAATAAACATAAACAACAGCATCAAGACTTTACATGTTTAACACTAATATTTTAAAAGACTTGACAAATGCATAATATAAACAGAGTTCCAAAACAAGAGTCCAGGCTTAAGCTTTTCAAATAGGCCAGAGACCACAAAAGTAATTTGACACTTTCAATATTTACAAGTACTTTGCTTACTTTACTTATTGTAAAGTGTTTTTTAAAAATATACTAGGAACTTTGTCACATATAAATAAAATGGTAAAATAATAAAATAGAAGGAGAGTATTCACTTACTGGTACATAACTTGGCATATCAACAGTATACATGGGATGCAATTTAAGCCATTCAACTAAATCCTTGTTTTTAGGTGCATCTTCTCCCACTAGTCTGGTCCCATCTTCCATATTAATGACAGGAATATGAATATCAGGATCCAGTTGCCCAGGAGATGGAATGTTTCTTGCTGTAGGAGGTTCCATTTCTTCATCAAACACTTTGGTTACTTCTACATCTTCCTGCAGAAAGTTCAAAATTCTATTAACTTTCAACATAATACTAATTCAAACAGGAGTGATGCATAAAACACCTAATTTAAATGGGGAGTACTGTTAGCCTTTTAAACAATAATGACAAACAGACATTAAATCTTGTAAGTACTGTATGTATAGATGTACATAGCTATCTCACCATTGCTTATACATACTGTACAGTTCTATGGACAAGGTGAGGATAGGCAAGTGAAAAACATGTTGCGATGCCAAGAATGACAAAAAATATATACAGGCAGCCATTCTGGTATCTTTGTGGTTTAAAGTAGGCACATATGGTTATATATATAGTAAAGATAGACAATTTTTATTTGGGCTGGTAGAATTTTTAGATCATGATGGGTATAACTAGTATTGTAACACTAAGTTATCAAAATTTTCTGTACAGAATTTCATGGCCTTCTATTTTAAATAGATAGATGGGCATCTGGCTGCAAACATCTGGCTGTAAACAACTTTCAATTTATATTCTAAAAAACCCTATGTGATCAATAAGCACTATTTTAAGTGAAATATTCTAGAGGGGCAGCCATATTAGACTTTTGCAAGTAAATCTTCTGTGACTCATCTGATGAAGCAGACTATAATGATACAGCAGATCCATAAAAGCCTGTAATAATCAACTGATTAATATTTACGATACCACAAGATTTCTACAGTTTTTCAGATTTATTTCCTACATTCATTATACCCCCAACCACCACCACACCCCAATATTAGGAATGGGCAATTTCCTAGTGGGTGCCAATAAAAAAAATAAACAAACAAGAATTTTCAAGGGATTCAGGAAAAATGATGTGATATTTTTAGAGTAGCTACTGCCAGAATGTTTTTTCCTTTTTTGCATTTTGATGGGAATTAAGAAGAGACATGTATCTTTAAACTGCTCCAAATATGAAAAATCAGCTCTCAAATGCTCCAGGAGCAAGTTAAATATTTTATCTTAAATATTCTGAAATATTCTGGGAACAGCTAGGGAGTTGCACGGGGTCCACAGGTTGGATCCTATGTTTATCATAATTATGGTTGTATTTTCTTTTCTTTTTAGAATAATGTAATGGAAATATCTTCTTACTGCTGTCAGAGATGCTTGCTTGCCACTTATAAATAAAAGATCAAGACCTTCTACGTTTTTCCTTCTTCCTCTTCTCCTTTTCATGGGTGGCTCAACATCAATTAGGGAACCATTTAGCAGATGTCTTGTGGGTGTGCGAGAAAGGCCTGCTTGTAGCAGCTCCATTTGACTTTTAAAGGCATCAGATACTGGTGTTGAAATGGTGGATAACAGAAACTTTGAAGGAACAGCTGAAAAAGTTGAGGTAGAACTTGTTGCCTCCCGTGAGGCTTTTGATAAGTCTACAATTTTTTCTTGCCCATTTTCAGAGACAATCTGTGATTCTCGCAATTGGGCAACCATTTCCATTAAATTTCTCCTCTTGGCTGCCCTTTCAGCCTCAATTTCAATCTTCCTCCTCCGCCTCCTCCTCTGACGTGGAACTGATAAATTGAGTACATCTTCCTAATGAAAAATTAACATATATCATTATGAGCAATGACTTTACCATTGCTTTCTTAAAAGAAATGTGTTTAATTTTTACTGCATTTTTGAAAAATGGAAAAAGTATAATATGATGTCACTGTCCCAATCAATATTTTTTGGCCAGACCAACATTAGATAATTATGGTTTTCATCTAATGAAAATGTGTCATAAAAGCTATTTCAATCTAAATGTTACTTATTTATTTATTTTTTGCTAAAGTGGGATTTATTGCCACATATGTGTTTTGCTGCTATTTTGGCCCTTTTCCTTTTGTTAAACAAAACATGCCTTAGATAACTGAGGTGATACAGAGACATCTTCACTGCCACTGATGCTGGCTTGACCAACTATGGAGAGTTCAGCAAAGCTTCTTTTCTGTAAAGGACTGTCCACAGCTGCTGGTGTATATCCTGGTATAAGCCCTTGGAAATCAAACATCTGGCGTCTATTTACTGGCCACTTTCCCTTCAGCACTGCTTCACAGATGCTGTCTAATCGATTGATCATTACTCGATCCTGCAAAAGGGAAATACAAAATCTGCATTATTGTATGGTTTAACAGATTTACTAATTTTCGATCCAAAGTAATTATAATTGAAATTCTGCATTTGAAAACTATTCCCAATCACCGTGGAATTAAACTGAATGTGCATAAAGGAAGAACAAATATTACTACTGTTGGTAATTAAAATAAACAAACTGTTGGATGTGCAGTAGTTTTTCCTGATCATATGCTATTACGTAGACATTTTAAAACTCAAGCCGAATTGACAAGTAATAGTGCAACTACTACACAATGAATAATATAATCTTTACTCTCAATAACTTTGTCTTAGGTAGGTCAGAGACAACACCATCTATAATTCTGTCCTAGGAAGTGGTTCTTTATTAGTGTCACTATTAATAAAGTTCAACTTTGTGAAAAGGGTACCAATCTAGGAACATCCCATAAATGTCAGTTCTCATTCCACACCCATTATCACTTCAAGTTCCACTCAAGCATGTACAGTATACTGAAACAATTTAATTACAGTATGCTCAAAATAAGGGGAAATACAAAACATGCACTGCTCCATAGAAAATACTTTGCAACTTAATTGCGTATTTTTGGAACTTTATATTCCAAATTTATATTTTATATTTATATAAAAACCCTTCTGGTTTTTCTTGTTAAGAAAGTTAAATTACTTGGCCAATAATATTTGCTTTTAAAATCTGGATGCTATGAAGATTATGCTTTTGTGTGCTGTTATTGACATGAACATATTATATTTTCTGCTAGTGTTATTTGTACATTTGTTCTGTACTATATTAATTGATCTACATTATTTTTTGAAGTTTACTGTAAATTAGCAATACATTAATTTTAAGCCACTTTCTGTGGAAACACACAGTTAACAATATCTTGAATTGAATAACAAATACTTGTCCAAAATAATTATCAATATTTGGAAATTATTGATTGATAACCAGATAGGATTAATGTTCACTAAACTACAAAATAGAATAAAAGCTGCCAGCAGATTTCAGCAGATGTAGCCAGCTGTTTGTTTTCCCCAGGAATAAGCCTGTTATAGCAAGGTTATTTCCCCCTAATCCAGATGACCCCGTTATGGTGATTAGGAAGCTTAAGACTTTTACTACTTTATTTTTCTCTAGCACCTAGTGAAATCAGAAACTGAGATGTATATGAAGCTAATACAAATTCACTACAAGAACTTTTATCTATTCTGAATTTTAGGGGTATTTTTCAAAAAATGAAAGCCATGAAATAGTCTATTAATCTTTCTTTAAAATTACAAAAAAAATATAAAGCATCCATATTACAACGTTTAGGAAATATCATAATATTTATTTATTTTAAGTTGTTGGTTTCTAAATAGCAGGCCTAGAACATATCTCTTAGGTGGAAAAGGAAGTCTCAGTCTGAAATTTTACTTTATTTTCCTGTTCTATTATGCAGAAAAGCTAGAAAACCTCTAATTGAATCCTCTTCAATTGAGAAAATCAGATATGTTTAGCTGCTGAGAGCCAAACCTGTAAATATTTCATATTCTCGAGTGCCTCTCATCCCTCCTGAAGATAATCTGCTCTATAGCTTTACAGAATTGAATTATGATATACACTACTAAGTAATTCAGAGCTGATAACTTTTCAGAAATCAAATGATAACAATCATGTTATATATTGAACAAACCTTAGGCCAAAAAGAAAAAGCAAATGTTCTTTCATGAAGCAGCTGCGCTACTGATGGGTCTCCATCTTCCATATAAAATCCATCACGCGTTTCATCCCTTGCAGTGCTCAGGGATGCATTGCTTTCTTCATCAAAATTCTTACCCCGAGAAATCATTCCTGTTGAGAAATAACAATCACCAAACATTGGCTCCCCCCAAATAAGATAGTTATTTATAGTATAATAAATTTTATACGATCATTGAAGGTTTGATTGAACTAAGTACTGGGAATTCTCTGTACATCATAATGGGC
>JANHFQ010007219.1:194947-206089 GCA_032468035.1 Aparallactus werneri | reverse complement strand
GAGGGAGTGGGAGAGAGAGAGAGAGAGAGAGAGAGAGAGAGAGAGAGAGAGAGAGAGAGAGAGAGAGAGTTGGTATTGAGTAGTGGAGTAAAATCCACAGGGATTTCCTTTACTTTTTTACTTAAGCACACTTTGAAGCACTTTTGATTGAATGTGTTTTCTGGAATGAACGGTGCTTTGCCAGTTCTAGACAGCTTTAAAACCTATTGAGGATCTGGATGTATCTCAGTCTAGAATGAGTGCAGAGTACAGAGAAGAGCAACAAGAATGATTAGGGAGTTGGAGGCTAAAACATACAAATAACAGTTACAGGAATTGGGCATGTCTAGCCTAATGAAAAGAAAGACTAGGGATGACATGATATCAGTGTTCCAATATTTGAGGTGCAAGTCAAGAAACAGTGGGTGGAAACTAACCAAGGAGAGAAGCAACCTAGAACTAAAGAGAAAATTCCTAACAGGGAGAGCAATCAACCAATGGAATAGCTTGCTTTCAGAAGTTGTGGGTGCTCCATCACTGGAGGCTTTCAAGAAGAGACTGGGCCTCAATAGGATCTCCTGCTCAGACAAGGGGTTGGACTAGAAGATTTCCAAGGTCCCTCCCAATTCTGTTATTCTATCTCATCGGGGATGGCCAATTAATTTTCCCAAGGGGCCACAAGTGAAACTGGGACTGTTGTGGAGGGCTGACACCAATTTAACCTGATTTCATGTCCTCAAACTCCATCTACTCAACCTTTCAGGTTGCTCCCGGCAAGGGCTGATGTGCAGGTACTGAAAAGTACTTTGTTTCTCCCGTAGTCACCAGCCGACTGAAGGAGACAACTTGGCTTCTTCTGTTCCCCCCTGCAGCACGCTTATTTACATTTGATTTCAAATGTCTATTTCTAATTCTTTTATTTATTTGTCAAACATGTACAAGATAACAGGTATAGGTATAACTATAAACATGAACAAAGAAAGCATATACGGGTAAATGGGGACGGTAAGACAGGGACGGTAGGTACGCTGGTGCGCTTATGCACGCCCTCTTTGCGGACCTTTTAGGAATGGACCTTTAAATTCAGGGTCCTTTATTTAATACGCTTTTAATTGTATATTGTATTTTTTAATTCAATACCCTGTAAACCGCCCTGAGTCCCAGGAGAAGGGCGGTATACAAATTTGACAAAATAAATAAATAAATAAATAAACAATTGTAGTATTTATGGTTATGCAACTATATTTTTAATCATTTGATTTTCTAAACGGCTTGAAAGAAAATCTAGGTTTTTACAGTAGTTGCTTCAATTTTACCACTGACAAAATTGTAAGAGTGGCAGCCAAAACATGTATATTAGATGCCAGGTTGGAGAAGGCTGATGTAGGAGATACTGTGTATGATGTTTGTAGAAGGGTTGCCTTATCTATTGCAGCTCTCTGCTAGTAATGATGCTGAATTTATCTGGAGATATGGATGGAGAAGAAATACAACTGTACAATCTAAACTGAAATGGATAGGATTGATGTTTTGCACTATGCATACTAGTTGAAATGTGCCATCAGTGTGTTTCTCTCCCATATTCCAGAATACAGTTGCCTGTCACCTTATCTTTTAGTATGGCAGTGCTGTTAGTGAATGCTAGATCAACCCAAAATAATAATTATCATTCAGAAATAAGAGGGTTCACTTGGTGTGCATTAATGAGACAGAACAGTTATGTTTACCAGCAGGCCATTCAACTCTGTTTCTGATTTTAGAGGTGTGTGTCCTAGTATTAGGCTATAGAGACAGATTTTTTGTGTATTGACCATTCCGCTATTTCTAGAATTAGTCATGATGATTTCTGATAATGGAGAAGCCAATAATGCAGTCCATGGGGATTTCAACATTCATTTCAGGGCTGCCTTTTGATTCCTGGCTTGTGATGTGCTGGATTCTATCGTAAATCACAGAATTGTCTTAATGGATCATTGACTGCACATTAGAAAAAAGAACATATTCTTCATCTGCTTGCATTAGAATAGGAAGAAACTGACCTAAAAGTGAAGGGAGCTGTTATCCTCTTTTTGCCATTGTCTAAGCATTTCCTGATAAGATAAGAAGTGCCAGATTTTTTAAAATCTCCCTGTAGGCTGGAGGATCCATTAGGATCATTTGATTTGGGATAATTATGTAATGTTAAAGATTCCTGAATGACTTGGTGACAAGGTTGGCAATTCTGCTGAGACTCTAACTTGAATATTAATAGTGTCATAAAATGGATGGCTGACTAAATCACTCTTAACTTGTCTGCCAATGTAAAGTCTGGAAAGCTTTTTGGACTTCAGAAGACCTATGGGCAACAAAAAATATCACAAAATGGAAATGTCTGAAGCAGTGCCTTCCACCATATGTCTGATCTGAATTAGATGCGTAAGAATAAGTGGCTGAAATCAGTAAATACACTTCTGTGGAAAAGTTTGGAATTAGTTAACTTGAGAAGTATGATAGCACACCTCCACTTTAAGAAGCCCACTCTGAATCATTTGCTTCTTAATCTCTTCATCCAGTCAATAATCTATCCTTGAAAAGATGGTAAATATATATCTACATGTGCTGTTGGAAGAAAACAGGATATTTGGACTCACTCCAAAACAGATTGAGGTTTGATTATCACAAACATATGTGTTTGGTTATCACAAACATATGTTCAGAAGGTACATCAAATATCATTGTAATAGAATACAAAGTATATGTGGCAACTGGTCCCTTAAATATACTTTATGTCTGTCAACTATGATTTAGTAGGGACACTTTTTCAATGTGTTCTATCTGCCAATGATCTGCTATTTGATGACCAGAGAAAAAATATTCTCAAGACAAGCTCCCATTAACAGAATTTACTCTTTGTTCAATTATGATTGGCCCTGAATCTTGTCAATTTTTAGAATTAATTAAAATGTATCTGTTTACCTAGTCTTCTAATTAAATATATGCTATTTACTAATTAGTGTGTATCATTATTATTTTAGCTGTTTATAGTCTTATTTTTCTGAAGATTCTACCAAATTGCATAATCATAATTGCCATCATGAACAATACTTAGACTTTTTAAAATTTTTATAAATAATTTTCTAAAGTGAATTATTTTTCACTTTAGAATGATTTTTAACAGTGAATTTTGTTTAGAGATTATGCGTTGGTATGAATGGATAAATGAATGGGAAAATGAAGAATATAACAATTAAGAATAATGCATGCAAGCCAAGTTCTTCCAGTTCACTGTCAAAAATAACATATTCCAAGAAACGACATCTGTGATGAGACTATGAGACTTCTATTTGCAGTCTCTCTGTGCAAATAAGCTTAATTCTATATAAGTAGAAAGGGTGAAATAATGTAAAGCCTTGAATACTGTTTTGTTTTCCAGTCCATTTTACTTACCCATAGACCAACAGATTTTTTTCTACTCTAAAGCATTCACTCCTTGCATATCCCTGGGATTTGTCCTGTGGTCTACGAAGTTTTATGCTAGGTTTTTCTTCAGAATCACTTTCGAGGTCTGAAAATTCCATCAGTTCATCTTCTTTGACTGCACTGTATAATCTAGTTTGCTTTCTTATTCTTGGAGTATCAATAACTAGATTGTTCTATAACAAAAATAAAAAACATATTTTTGTTTAAAAATAGTAATAAATGTATTTTAGAAAATTAAATAGAACAGATAAGTTTAAATTTCTCACCCTTCCATTTAACGCTTCAATATCAAGTTCAGCTTTTTTTGCCCATTTCTGCCAGAAATTAGGATCATCTAAAGAAATATCTGTCCTGTTACCAGATGCAACAAAACTAGCCTAAAACAAAACAATGTAATAGTTTGAATAAAGGCTACACTATTAACACATTTATGTAATGAAAATAACAACGTTTGCATATTTACAGAAATAAAAACAGATAAATAAATAAAAGTAGGTAGTTCTGAATCACCAGAGATCCAAAGAAAAAGAGCGACCAGAGGTGCATGAAATATTTTCAAAGATTTGAGTCTACCAGAAGTATTTACTGGGTGGGACTCAAAACATGTCAACTTTGAATGCTTCTGCTAGACTAGCTGTGCAACACTACTGCTTTCATTCAACAGTATCCTCAAGATGAGAACAATGACAAATCTCTGTCCGCCAGAAACAAATGAAATAACTAAATGTTTGCCTTTTAAACATATAAATATTATTAAGATGCAAAATGTCATTTGAAGTAAAAAGGAGCATACTTATTCTCTGGGTGAAAGTGCTGTGAGAAAAAGGTTCTTTATTATCTGCTGTAGTTTTACAGGGTTATTATCTGCTGCAGTGTCACAAAGGGTCAAATGAGTGCTTTAAAAATTGAATTTTACTTTCCAAATGATTGCATCCTTCTTCTAAACCAGTGATGGGAGCATTCATTAGAATACAGTGAAATAAATTATTTTCCCTTAAGTATTGTACAAAATTTCCCAATAAATGTTCTACACAAAGTGTATCGCTACTAGGTAGTTCTCCATATCATGTGTTAAAGATGCAAAATATGATACTTTGAATATGTTCCCTATTAAGTATTCTCAACTAAGATACAGGTTCTCTAAAACACCTTATGTGTATATACTGAACAGACATTGATGTTTGTTTTAACATATGAAATTTGATATTCCAGATATTTTTTAGTTTCTTGTGTTTTTCTATAGGGCTTTCTTATAAAGTATCCAATTTTTTTTAGAGAAGGGGAATACACTACTTTAGGGGTGTCAAACTCAATTCCATTGAGGGCTGCGGCTCATCTTGGGGGACTGGGCGGACATGGCCAACTGGTGAGTGTGGCCGACTGGGTGAGCATGGCCAGCTTTTGGCCACTCACTCACTGGGTGTGGCTGATTGAGTGGGAGGGACCAGCTTGACACCACTCCCCAAACTGCTGGCATGTTTCCTCTTCATATTGGGTAGATCAAGCCAAAACCATATTTCCCAATGTTTCCTCTTCGCATTGGGTAGACTGGGCCAAAGTGGTGTGGGATGGCCCCTTATATTTTCGAGGACAGCCCTATGGGCCGGATGCAGCAACATCGTGGGCCAGATGCGGCCTGCGGGCTTTGTGTTTGACACCCCTGGACTACTTAGATTCTGATTTGAAGCAACATTATTTTAGTGTCTGCTGTAGTGGAATTTAAGGATAAGTCTATATTCTGAGGTTATCCATGGGAAAGATCATTCATACATGATTCTGATTTAGAAAATTAACCTTTTTACTGACCTTTGCAAATGTGGAGCCTTTTCCCTCAGACTCAATTGTGATTGTGTGTGTTCGTCTCAAAAGGATTTGATCTATATCCTCTTCACAAAATTTGGATCCTTCATCTTCTTCATCCATTAAAGCACCATAAGCCCCTTTCCTCAAAAGATCCTCTATTTCCTTTTTGGAGAGCTGCTGAACCTATAAGTTGTGAAGAAAAGGAGCTGCCTTTTTATCTTTGATTAAGATTTATCAGCTAGCAAAGAAACTTATTTTTCTTAACAAGTATAATTAGGATTAGGAAACAATTCTATCCAATATTGTTTCTCCTTTGAAGTCAGAAGGAGAAATTCAAAATGATACTTTCCTTCTTGCTGGTTCAAGAGGCCACCTTTTTGTAAACTGGAAGTTTTTGGATCATAACTTTTTCATTTCTACGCCATGCTCTCAAATTCAAAATAAAGCAATAATTGGATTACATTTACTCCATTTCAATGTATATCAAAGGATGGAATTTTTTTCCCAAATTTTTTTGAACATGAAAGGCATTGCAATAAATGAAGTTTCTTACTTACAGTGAAAAAAATGACAATAAAAAACTAGAATAATGTGGCTGCATAAGTGTGTACATGCTTAAACTAATATTTTATTGAAGCACTTTTTGACTTTATGACAGGATCCAGTCTTTTGAGGTAGGAGCTATCAATGCACCATATATTGCACTGACATATATCTATTCCAAAGATTGGAAATCTTTGCCTGCTCTTCCTTGTAAAAGCGCTTCAAATCTTCAGATTGCAAAGGCATCTCCTGTGCACAGCCCCCTTCAGGTTTTCAATTGGATTCAGGTCTGGGCTCTGGCTGGGCCATTCTAAAACTTTCATCTTATTCTGGTAAACCATTCTTTTGTTGATTTGGATATATGCTTTTGATTGTTGTCATGTTGAAAGGTGAAATTCTGCTTCATCTTTAGCATTTTAGCAGAAGCTGGAAGGTTTTGTGCCAAAATAATTCCTTCCACCTTGACTAAACCCCAGTTCCAAATGAAGAAAAGCAGCCTCAAAACATAATGCTGCCACCACCATGCTTCACTGTGGGTATGGTATATTTTTGGTGACATACAGTGTTGTTTTGGTGAAAAACACAGGTTTTTGGAATTATGGCTAAAAAGTTCAACCTATGAACTGAGATTATAACACATTTTTTCATGTACTTTTGTCGGACTTGAGTCAGGTTTTTACAAAATGTAGCTGAACATGGATGCTTTTCTTTGTACAAGAAGGCTTCTGTATTACCACACTACCCCACAGCCCAGAATATGGGAGATTGTTGTCACATGTAATACATAACTAGTACTCGCAAGAAACTTATGTTGCTGTAAAGTGTAGACTTCTTGGCTGCCCCTTAGACCAGTTTTCTTCTTGTTTTTTGATTAATTTTGGAGGGATGTCACTTCTTGGTAATGTCATTGGAGTGCCATATTTTCTCCACTTGTTGATGACTGTTTTCCCTGGGTTCCATGATATATCCTGACATTTTTTGTATTCTTCTCATGACTGATATCTTGCAACAGTGAGATCCTTTTGATCCTTTGTACACTCTTTATAGACCATGGCTTTTGCTATAAGAGGCAACCAAGTAAATGTCAGAAAAATCCTACTAGAACAGTTAAATATGGGCTTGATCAGTCACTTTAATTGATGACAAGTATGTACTACTATTTAACATCAGTTTGAATTGATTAATTCTGAACACAGTCACATCCCAATTTATAAGAGGGTGTTGACACTCAAGGAAAACTTTATACTATTTTTAAAGCTATATATATTAAAGGGAAGGAAAGGGAGGCAGAGGGGCATATATTTTACCCCATTTGTAGCATTCTCTCTTCCGCTCATGGATTGAAGCACAGCTTTATCAAGCCCAAGTTTTAAGCTTGCTTTATCAAACATTTCCCTTTCATAAGAATTCCTTGTTATTAATCTGTAGATCTTCACTGATTTGCTCTGTCCTATCCTGTGACATCGAGCCTGAGCCTGGAAAAATATGAAATGAGATGTATTTTTAAAAACAGATTAAAGTAGGTAGTAAAATGAACAAATGTTAGAACAATGCGTTGTTTTAAAAATTTTGAACATATTATCTGAGCAATAAATTCTGGGGGAGGGGGCACTAAGGAAATAGAATGTGTCAATTGCCTTTTACAATATTACCTGAAGATCATTTTGAGGATTCCAATCTGAATCAAAAATAATGCAGGTATCAGCAGCTGTAAGATTAATCCCCAAGCCACCTGCTCTTGTGCATAATAGAAAAACAAATCTGTCAGAATCAGGTCTGGAAAACCTATCAATAGCTGCTTGACGAAGGTTGCCTCTTACTCTGCCATCAATTCGTTCATAAGGATATCTACAAAAATAAAGCAGTATTAATAAGATACACCCTCTATGCTGGTAATTTAAGACTGAAAGCATTGTTCTCAGAAAATGCGTCTTTTCTTACTAGCTTTTATAACTTTGCAGCTCAATTTCAGTTCTAGCTGTAAAAGGAAGGAAGTATGTAAGAAATAAGCGAGCAGTAAGATTTCTTGTTTCAAAAACATATGTCAAATTGCTGAAAATTACACAAAGTTACAGGAAAAAAATGTTTCTGGTATAATTAATTTGCTATGTGTCATCCAGAATTAAGAACCTGAAAACTGTTCTACTTGAAAAAAATAATAAAGGAAGAAAATATTTTTGAAAATCTAAGATTTATTAATGACTGTTTTATGGACTTTTAATAGAGTCTGTTACATATAATAGAAAATGGATTTAATTATGTTTTATTCTAAAAGCATTATCGCTTTTAGCAAAGTTCCCACCACTCTTTGAGGGAGATGGGGAGTTTAGAAATGTGAAAAAAGTAAATCATAAAGTCTAAAGTAAAAAGTTATATACTAGGACTATGAACAAAGAGTATTAATGAGTATTATTTTGTTTAGGAATTCTTCTACTTTATTGTAAAATATTCCTTCTCTGTGCAACACAGGTTAATACTTAATAGAATAATTGACAGAATGTATTTCCTAAATTTAAACTATACTGTTGTTCTCACCGTCTTTGAATGAGGTAGTCTTCCAGTATGTCCAAGCAGCGCACCATCTGGGAAAAGATAAGCACCCTGTGGCCACCAGCCTTCAATTTTGGCAGCAACTTGTCAATCAGTACTAGCTTGCCAGCAGCCTGGATCATTGCCTGGAGCTGAAAATCTGGAGAGTCAGGATTGTGTGTTTCTTTAAACTCTTCCAAAATTTTCTCTTCAGCACCTGCAGAGATTGGACAACAATATGTCAATACTCTAAAGATTTTATTGATAAAACTATTAATTAACTTCCAGTTCCCCATACTATGCCTAAGAGTTTTATGTGTAAATGTGTATTTATATATTTATTTAAATTTAACATGGAAAATACATAAATAAATACAAACAATAAAACAATGCTTCCAGCAAACAAGTTTCACAACAACATAGAGGTGCCAAGCCAGAAGTCATAACAAATTAGGGAGCAGTGAGTGACTGAATAATTAATTAGCAAATTAAGAACATTAAGCACAATAAATATATGTATAACAACGAACAAATGACAAAACCAATTTTGACAAAACCAATTCTTTTTTTAGAAAGTGTTTTACATACTGTTACTAACCATCAAAATTATTGGTTACACTAACTGAATTCTAGTATGAAACAAATCTCAGATTGAATGACTTCAATGACCAGTTAAAAACTACTTTGTGGCACTATAAATTAACTGTAGATTATAATCACAGTAAAAATGTCCCAGTAAAAAAGGTTACAGGTAAAAACTAACAAAATAAGCACATTAATTTATGGTTTCTCTACCATATCACTAAATATGTGTTATCTCATTGGAATTCATTCAGAATCTGGGAAGTTTGGTCATGTGGCAGAGCAGTATATTAAAAAAAACCTCAGGATATCTTAAAATAATTATTACAAAGGTGTTTATTAACTTAAAATATGGCCGATTTGTTTTTATTGTAATCTAATTTTATTTTAATATTGAAAAGAAGAATATGACATCCACATTCTATAAATGAAAAACAATTAGTACAAGTAACTTAATATGGGGAAATAAGCAGTATCATATAGCAGTAACATTTGTGCAATGAAGCATTAGAATTCTGTTATATATCTTAAAATAGTGTGTGTTAGACACAATAGCGGAAAGGAAAAATCCACACCAACAGTGGAAAGCAAAAATACATGCTTATTTTTTAGACAATTATTTCTAATCACTATTATAGTGTATAGAACTATTTTGGTTTAGACAAAATTACATTTTGATCTATCAGAAACTTCATTTATTCTTTTTTAATTGAATGAACTATAATTATTTATATTAACAAGCTGACATTATTTTTTATTATGTGATTCAGTTCACGTCTGATGTATCTAGGCAGTTCTAAATTTATTGATGTATAAGTCTATTGATGACAAAAATGCCCTTTTAAAAATAATTAGGAAATAATTTCTTCCATGAAAATAATGACACCTGGCTTGAAGATACAAGAAAGTCATCCGAGTTGATTATTGTCATTGTCATTGATGAAATCATTCAAGTAAGTTGGCATATAGTTAAACCTGGCATTTGGAGATTGAATAGAACATTTACAGCCTCCTCAAAAATACAATTTGTTTTAAAATTGAAATCAGTAAATAATGTGGATTGTTAGTTGTGTTTTAACTGTGTATGCTACCAAAATTCATATGTAAATGAGATGGGTGGCCAAAATACACAGATAACTATAGTCCTTATACAATGTTTTTGTAAAATAAGAGAAAACCAACATACCATTTATAAGGTATGGATGGTTGCAGCATTTTCTCAGTTCCATCATAGTATTTAACAGATTAGGAACATTTGCTTGTCCACCTCCTTTTGATAAAAATGCGAAATTCTTTTCAAGAATAGCTCTGTAGTATTTTTTCTGAATATTTGTCAATTCAACTTCAATAATAGTTTCTTCCTTGGGTGCAAGGTTCTTCTCCACATCTTCTTTCAATCGTCTTAACATCATTGGTTTTAAAATTGCTTGAAGTTTCTGAACCTGATAAAATAAAAGTTTATATTACAAATTTCAATTCCTATTATAAATATCCTTATATAATATGTACGTATTTCCATAATTTTCTATTATGCTGCAATTGTTGGAAAAATGAAAATATTTCCATAATTACTATTATCATTCATCAACAGCGTTTATAGAATAACTTTATTACGGGTAAGAATAACTTCATTAGAGTAAATGCTCTATTTAACAGATGATTTGGGGAAATGAGTTTCTGTTAAATCCAAATATCTATTAAATCAGAATTTACATCATTTGCATAATTACATAATTGACATGACTGCTGTCATTTGCAGTAAAACCCCAATTTAATAGAAACATGTTTGATATAATGCATGTTATCCTGTTAATGGAATGAAGTCTGAACTGAACATTTGTCTTCTTTATACCAAATCTGGTAAAAAGACATGTTAAACAGAATGTTTACTATATTAACATGTACTAAAAAGATTGTAGTAACTAACACAGAATTATAATTCAAATGTTCAGAGCAATTAACATGCACTGGAGATGTTACATGAGTAAAGAAATCTTAATTGTATGAGTTTTAATCATGCCAATATTGGAATAATTAAATTATAGTAAATAAAAAAGCCCATGTAATACAATAGTAGAGCCAAATCCTTGTAAATTACACTATATTTATTAAACATTATCTTTCTTCTACAATGGGATATAACATTTATATTGCTATTGTACGAGCTACAATATTGGTAATATTTTTTGCACACTTCATTTAAAATGTCTATTTATCAGATTTCTTCGATCTAATGATATCCAGATG
>JANHFQ010007217.1:8271-19289 GCA_032468035.1 Aparallactus werneri | reverse complement strand
CTCCCTCCCTCCCTTTATTCCTTCATTCCTTCATTCCATTCATTCCTTCATTCATTCATTCCTGTTCAAATGTAATAGTACATTAACAGTATATTTTTTATGTTACCAGCTATTAAAATACAGCAGCATAACTAGTCAAAGTTAACCAACTTTATATCTCATTGACTTCAGTGTGAAACCTAATTTGTTTCATGTTCGATCACTGGAACCAAAGCTCCATTCACTGTAGCTGTCTAGCACCAATCAATCTCATTTTATTCTAATCAATAATCTGATCAGATAACCTCATTTCGTTCTTGGGAATGATAGAAGCGTCTTATACATTGTCAGCCGGGGCCATGGGTCACCCTAAGAAACCATTTATAGCAGATACTGCAGAATCTACCCTTGATAAGGATACACCATTATTGTTCCTTATTGTCCCTTTACTGAAGAAGGCCGCATAAAGACTGGGAAGAGAGACAGGATCGTGGGTGGAGCTTTGTATGGTATTCAGTTAATTTAGTTGGATGGAGTCAGCTCCGTAGAGAAAAAAACCCATAATATGCAATTATGAGGTATGGTTTTTTTGTTAAAGAATTGAATAGCTACTGTGTAGAGGATTGAAGTCAATAACAACAGAATCCTCACACCAGGATTTTTAGAATTATTGACCACATATTTCCTATTACTCTTCAAAATACACAAACTGGGATATTTGTTGGCAACTTCTAAATAATCTGTCAAAGAGGAGAAAGGTTGTAGTGCAGTGGTATCTTTTATTATAGAATGAATACCACAATTTTCTTACTACGAACAGTTCTACTTTCTTTAAACTAGCAACTTCTAGAATGCAGAATTTTGTATTATTGGAATACACTTAGCTTCCAAGCAAAACCAAGATAATCTTCTTATGCCAGATTAAATGACCTTTCATATAAATGTTTCACTATTTGTTGCTCTCCAAATCTTACCTGGAAATTCAGAAGTCTTTCCTGTTGCAAAATGTTCATATACGTTTGACAGTGCCAGTAATTAAATTTATTTGCCCACTTGATTGCTAAGAAACAATTCCTCATTAATATGTTACATCTTTACTTACTGGATAGTAGATACCATATAATAGAAGCCAGTAGAATTTATCTCTGAAATAGCAGGGTTGAGTCTGGGCTGAGAACGTAGGTTAACTTTTATTTTACTTGGTTGGATCATGGATCATATTAAAAGAACACCCTGATATAAGTACTATATGCTACAAAAAAAAAGTCAAACACAAATTTAAAAATGTGAAGCACATGTCAGTAGGAAGTTGACGTTGGTTCAACTTCATTTTTGAGCATGGAGTCACTGTATGTCATTAGGGCAGTGGTTCTTTTTCTACAGTCTTCATTTTACTGGGTAACAATAATTGAATTTTATGCTAACAAGATTATTGCTTCTTACCAAAAATTAAGCCGCTCAAATGTTGCATCCAAAATTAAGAAATAGTTGGTCTACTTTTTCCTAGGTTTGCCAGCTTCTTATTGCAGAGGGTACCTATTAAAAACAAAGAATGGCCAATATTACATTAAATAAATAAATTACATTATCTTATATGTCATTGTTATCATATTTATAAAATTCAGTGTAGTTGTTGTTACACGAAGCCTGGATTTAAATATTGTATGTTTTGCCTGTATCTTCGGTTTTAACATTATTGGTGTAATTTTTCTGCAATATTGAAAACAGAAATGTCAAAGAAGTTTCAATTCTAAAACTGATGATTGGTTTACATGAGTCAGGACAAACTTTGCCCAGAAACTCTAAGTCAAGGACCAGCTTACTTTTACTTTCAAGAAGATGTTTAATTCCAGCTTTTACTTAGAACATCAGCATTTGTTACTAGAAATGAAATGATGCAGGTTACAGAAGAAATGCTAAAGTATCTTCCTTTACTTGGATCGTATCTCTTAATCAACAGAACAATAACAGGCTTTTTAGGTGAATCTCCTATCCTGTTATCCTTGCATGTATAGCTGGGTCTGTGGTTTTATTTTGAAAATTGTACATGGAAATTAAAAATGCCAGACTAAAACAGGTCAAAACATTTCTCATCCAATGTCAAGAATTGATATATTCTGAATCTCCAAGAACCTACTTAACTGGACTGGAAAAGAGATACTACCAAGAACTTTTTCTGGTCATAACCTAGTGACTTGGATTCTTAAGAAGAAATCTAGATTAGAGAATATAGATGGAAAATGAATGAAACCCTGTTAGACTATGAACCAATGGTAAAGGATTATAAAGGACAAATAAATGATTTTTAAAAAAAAAATTAAATTAAATTTCTAAAGTGTAACAATTAAGGTTTTAAACTTTGCATTTTTGAAATGTGTATGTATGGGAGGTGGTCTGGTTGGTGGGCAAAGTTTTTCTTTCCCTTTTCATTTTAATTAAGCAAGCCCAGGTGGTAACTCAACATAGCAAACATATTTTCCTAACCTTTATTGTACCTCATTAGAATTCTCTCTTTTAAAAGGATTTCTAATTATATTGTCTAATAAAACTAAACCTTAGAGATCATTTGCATATTATATGAAGAAATCTCATACAATAAACTCACAGTGGATTCAATTAACATAATAGCTAATTATATATCCCATCAGCCTTTTGAGTGGTTCAGCATTCATGTTTCTCCTGCACTAGCCTAAAGCAAATGGGTGTGTGTGTGAACGATTGAGTTTTCATTTTTAAATACTGACCCTTAATAAATATTGAAAATTGGAATATTGTTCCCAATGACAAAGCTGGTGATTTTTTTCTGCGTGGAAGAGTCCAAAGAGATGCATACTTCTATTCATTTCTGTATGGATCTACTTCTAGTTGTGCATATTTATGGATGATTGTGAAGATACACACACACAAGCAGGCATAAACCATATATAGTGAAACCTGGATAGAAAGAGGGGAAAATCCTTACATAGAAAGCAGTGTTCAGAAATATTAGATTGGCTATCTGGGATTTGGAAGCTGTCCATCTGTACCAGTTATGTTTTTATTTATCTTTCCACATCCCAATTGCATTCTTGGCGAGTTGCGTTCTCTATCAAGGCAGAAATTTACGATGAAATTAGCAGAGACACAGTAATGAACTGGATCATGAGCTTCCATGTAATTGTCTGTTATGAAGGTGTCATTGTTGCTTGTAATGAATTCTCCATCCTGGGGCTTAAAATTGGCTAAAATATCTTGGAATTGTGGTGTGTTTCCATTCTTCCTCCCACGAGGTGTCTCGATGTTAACTTTTTCCCCTCTTCTTTTAGGTTTTGCAATCTTGGAAAGACTATCTGACCGTTGGTTTGAGAGTCTTCCTTTTTCTTTTTTTGACCTCTTCGGCATGCTCTGAAAGATCTGGCAACACAAGTGATTTCTTTGAAAATGTTTTGCACTCTGCTGCTAACATGCGACAAACATACATTTAGGGAAATGGAGGGGGGTTTGTTTTTTGGGGTTTTTTGGAGGGGGGGTTGTTGTTCCATGTTGCTCTGTTGTGGTTGTTTGAAATGATGGCGAAATTTGATGCAGAATAAGATGCCTTTCTTTCTTTTGAATGACGGCTGACTTGTTATTCATATTTTAATGAGGTTACAATCTCTGAGGCAGCTTTTTCAGGGCGGAGGCCCCACATCTCCGGGGCGATTACAATAGGAGCTGTCTATTGACAAGTACCATTCAGAATCTTTAGGGCTTTCATAGAATTGCTTTTGGTTTCTGCCCCTTGTCCAACCCCCCCCCCATCCCATTTTATTATTAAAGCAATTTTAAAGTATACTTAACTTTGGAAGGGGTGGTTTTGCACGGGTGGTTATTTGATATATCTTTCTCAAAACTCTACGCAAGTGGAAATATAAATTGCAGTTAGCTTCTAGTGAAGCCCCCTTAACTCAGGAACTAAGAAAATTATACAAAAGCAGGAGTGCTATTGCCCATCTTGAATTGGTATAAGGACCTCATCTGTTACCGTGTGTATGAATTTTGGTGAGGGTATAATTTGACCTGCTGTATCTCCTTGTATGCAAAATTCTGGTAACATAGAGTTTACTTTTCTTAGCAGTTTTGTAAAACAAGAAAACCATCTGGATGTCTTCTGTTAAATTTAGTTATGGTCATTTTAAATAGTTGGGGATGGGAGAAGAGAAGAGAATATTGGGACCTTATTTGTTGTAGCTACTTTGTTAAATATAAAAATTGGTTGTTGAAAATGGCCACGAAAGCAAGCACATCCCTCAGTAATATATTGAGGTGTGTAGAGTGTATACCACTTTCTACATGCCTGCATAAATTATTCTGTATTTTTTATCTATATAGGATCATTACCACCAAACTTTCTTTTGTAGTAGGAACTTCCTGTGTACATGTCAGAAATGACATTATATCATTCACTGTTTCTTGAAGACTTTGTATATTCAGAAACAGAGGCTAATACATGCTTATTTCAAAGCAATATAAAGATTTTTAGGCTGAAATTGAAGTCTAGCCTTATATTCCGATTAGCTTAATATATATCCAATTGTATGTTCAAGCCTAAAGCAATTCTCAAATGATTTTGTACTTTTTCCTTAAGTTTGATACCTCAGCACCTTTCATTGGATTGGATATATATATACATCCAATATATCCTCCTACACCTCCCCCCAAATCTTAGCTAAATACCCAATCTGCTTTTTCAGAAAACACTGCAGACCTTTTTTGCTTAAAATAATCCTCTGAAAAACAGCAGTTTGAAATATTCTGTTTAATAGCCTCATCATTCTATTTTAATTTCCCATGGCTGGTGCAAGTTCAGTTCTAGGAGGTCTACTTAGAATTAGATCTTGTGTGCTTAACTCACCATCCATACACAGGAAGATATGGTTAACCATTGCAATAAATGGGCCTAAATATTATTAACCTTTTTTATTTGCAGCCAAGACCCTCATAGCTAAAGAACACCCGAGTATACTGTAGATGCAGCCTAGATAAAACTTCCTAAACTTTCATTCTCATTACATTATTGTACTAGTCGTCTTTTAAATCAAATCATTCATTTCAATGAGTTCAAGGCAAACTTAGTAAAATAAAGAAGTGCATCTGTTTAACTCATTAAAGTATCACAAAGAAAAAAAGGCAAGGCTATCTCTGCTTTCGTTTCAACTTGGTGCAAATGTTTTACGTGGGGGGAGAGAAGTCTCTATTGAAATTAACAAGAAGTTAATTAATATCAGAGTACCTAGCTTTGTAATGCATACTCATAAAGGTGGAGAAAAGTTGGGTTAGGCTATACATTTCACCTAATGTTTTTGGGAACATGCTATGCAGTGTCTATATTATATAGAGGAATATATTTTTTGAGATATGTGAATGTGCACGCATACACACACACACACACACACATGTTCATGTGCATGCCTGTGTTCATTTCTGAACAATTTTATTTATGATTTAGCCTTCAACACAGCGCATGAAATCTATTTCTAAACATCTGCCAAAAAAAAAAGAGAAAGAAGAAAGGGAGAGTGGAGACAAGGGACGTTTCTCACTAGCCATTTTCTTTTTTTAATGTTGAGCTTTTCTTTTCCAATTTCCATAAGCCTTAGGTTTTTAACGACAAGGTAGGACAAGGTGAAAGGAGGGAAGTCTATTGTAAAAAAAAAAAAGGCCTACTTCAAGATGCACAAGAGACGGGGGTTGGAGAGAAGGGACTCTAAGCTTTAATTTTAATTCTCCTGCCTTTATTTCCCTGAGTTGTGACCAGATGGTGGTGAAGGAAGGGACCCCTTTTGTGTAAATGGAGCACACATATGAAAGTCCTTCTGTAATGTAATCGTTGAGACCGGAAGGGTTCATACTGCGTGTGAAAAGAGACAATGGGGATGGGATATATCAACACTGAAGAAATGGAGTTCATTTGTGATTCAGGTTCTTTGACTCTGGTTGTCATGATAACTTCCTCCTTTGATCAGCAGAGGGTGAAGAGGGGAAATCTTCTAAAGGCCCAAAGATGCAGCTCTGTTGTTTACTGTGCACTTGGCTTCAATTCATGCCCTCTTCCGGAAGAAGCTCCAGAGATGGGCGCATCGTGCACCTTGACCTGTCTAGACGGGAGAGAAGTTTTTTTTGTCTCTGTTACCAAGAGCACGGGATGCTCTTTGACCCTTGTAGCATTGACTGCTGAGACCCTTGCTAAGTACGTAGGTAGTGTGTGTCTAAATGGGTCCCCTGAATTCTTGCTTAATTCTGAAGGAAGAGGAAAGGGCGAAGACATGGGCCAGCTGTTTGAATAGAAAACCTGAAACAGTAGATTCTGGGAGAAGTACAGTTTTGTAAGTGATTATTTTCTTTGCCCAAACCCTTGGGAGGAATTAAACAGCTGCAAGTGACTTGACGAACAGCAAGTCAGACTAACTGAAGGATTGGGGGGGGGTGCGTGCATGTGTGTGTGTGTGGTGTGTGTGTTGGGGGGTAGAATATTTGGAAACTTTGCTTTGGTTAAAGAAACCGAGCACATTCTAACAAGGAATCTATTAAGACTTCACTGAGACTTGAAAAACAAAGTTTTTCTCTTTATAGGTTGAGTTTTGAACATAAAATATACCATTGCAATTTTAAAAAATTAAACGCAACTTGCATTTAAAATCAGTTTACAATGGCACGCATATTTTCAGGCTAAAAAGAATATTTTATTAGCACCTTAAATGTTTAATTATTTCCAGACTCATCCTAGATTTAGCTGACATTTTTAATTATATATGTAATATGATATCAGACAATAATTATGTAGATACGGAGATCTGGAGGCATTGTTCTGTACTGTCAATCCGGGTTAAGCATTCTGTGTTTATGTACGCCTGCAGGATTTTGCTTTGGTAAAATCTGAAAAAATGTATATTTCTGTAAATCTTTTTCTTTAGATTCCTTTTGCAAAGTCAGAGACCTTCTTAACAGACATTTTGGAAGATATATGTGATCGGATGAATGATTACAAACTTGAGGATGATCCTGTAACTAAGAAAAAGATATTCAAGAGATATGCCCCGAGGAAGGATGAGGAAATATATCCAATATATAAACAATATTTCTTTTATTCTGATGCTTATAAACCCTTGAAATATGCGGTAAGACAACAGAATAAACTAATGACTTTGGGGGACGAACTGTTTTGATCTTCACTCTTTTGATACTGTAGATTAATTTGCTTCCCTGAATCTAAATTTAAGGCTTTTGTAGTATTTGGGTATTTTTCAGGCCCTGAATTACCGGTAATTTATATTAAATAATAATAAATGGGAGAGATTGGGTTAAAACAAGAGAAACACCATGGAATATAGATCTCAATATTCTTCAGAACAATTATGCATGGGTAATGCCACTCTATTTTCACTTTGAGTTATCAAATATTTAAGTTGAAATCATTTTAAAATAAAAGATAGAAAAGCAACACAAATGAACTAATTTACCTTCCGTGATTTTCAGCAATATGAATCTAAAGACAAAAATTGGCTACTCTGTTCTTCAAGAAAACACGAAATTATGACATTAGGTTTTGCATTCAGATTTAAAGATTGCTAATTTGTATACTGATAGCTATTGAAGTGGTGGAGAATTTAGTTATTGTTTTTTTCCCCTCCCACTTTTCTTTTTTTGGACTTTGTGGAGAGCTAGAATGGAGGTCTAGAGAAAGGTGACACAAGAGTGTCATTCTTGAGTTGGCCTATGCCTCAAACATCAAAAAATGCTCATGAAATTAATATTTTCATCAAAGACCTGTGAAAAAAAGAAAGAAATCTGGAAATATATTCGCCTGCTCTTTCAAAACTAGACTTGTGGAAAAGAAAGCAAATCTTATTGTTTTAGAAGAATTTACTTTGGGATCTAATAGGTCTGGAGCTTCTGTAGGGTATTTTAATGCCAGTTAAATTCCTTGCCAAGAAAAGTTGGTTCCCTTAACTAAATTCACAACTGATCTTCAATGGTTACCAAAATGATCAATTAAAGAAGTTGGGCAAAGGGATTCCTGCAGGAATCTCATCAACTGCTAATTTTGCTTTTTATTTGATTCTAAAAACAAGACAGTTGTTTTATTCAAGATGTTTTGCAAAATTCTAAATAAATGCAAGAGAGCATGTAAAAATGTTGAGGAACTAATATTTTAAATTTCATTTTTTGAAAAACAATTTTTTCATTGCAAAATCCGTAGAGACTTATTTTATGTGCTGAAGCAGTATTTAATTAAGAATGCACATCATGTATGAGATTTTGAACCTACGAACTGGATTCTTGGAAGTGGGGGCAAATAATTTTATGGCAGAATTGGGTACTTTTGTGATAAAAGTTGGCTTCCTTGTTATTTTTAAGGGCATCTTATAGAATGTTTCTCCCTTGCTGGGGTTCTCTGTGAGATTTTGTGGACAGGGGCTTATAGCCAATGCTTAAGGCCAAGTGACCAAGTAAAGCTTTATCAGGAGGAGGCCCAATGCTGACCAAATCAGAAATAAAACTTACATTAAACAAAGTCATTGGTGCTTTCTTCATTTTGAAAAATAAGTTATTATTTGGTGATATAGTGAAATAGTTTCTTTCCCCATATGCACATACTGTATACGTTTTATCCATCCGTCCATCAATCCCTAGAACCGTTTCAACCAACTGTGTCACAATATAAATAACCCGCATTAAGCGGAATCATTCACCATTCGCTTTCAACAGAATGAGCCTGTAATGAAATATCAATATATTGTTAATGCTGTATACTGTTATAGGACAAGAGATCAGGCAGGCACGCTGCCTTGGCAAAAGAACAACAACCCCAAATTGTCTCTCTTGACAAGATATCCTTTGGTTGCTCGGTGTAAATGGCCTTGTTTCGTTTTTTGCTGCTGTTTTTCCTCTTTACAGTGTGAAACTATCATAGAACAGTATGAAGATGAAATATTCTCAGTTATCACTCGGGAGTCACACTCTCTGGCTGACAAGCTGTGCATTGAAAAATCAGGTACTGTGTCTGATGTAACATGTGCTTCTTTCTCAACAGCAGTTCTCCCCCCACCCTTCTCCCTCCCCCATCCCCACCAATACATGTTGTATTGCTGGGATGCAGCAAAAACGCTTTGAAAAATAATATTTTCTAGATTGAAGGTGCACGGGCATTGCCCTGCCAAGGAAAGCTGGTTAAAGAAAGAAGAAATATATTTGCCTATTCATCCAAAGGAAAACAAATCCAAAACAAGATTTGTTTTCTTTTGAGTGAATGGGTAAATATATATTTTAGAAGGGTTTACTTCAGAGTTTCAAGTTCCAGTAGAGTATTTTAATGTTGGCTAAATTCCCTGCCTAGAAAAGTTGGTTCCTTTAACTAAATTAACATCTGATTTTCAACTATTATGAAGACAATAATAAAAATAGAATTTAAGCAATGGTATTCCTGCAAGAATCTCTTCATCTATTCATTTTGGCTTCAGTTTCATGTAGTTGATTCTAAAAACAAGAAGGTTGGTTTAGGACTATCCAATCTCTTGTGTCAAATTCTAAATAAACATAAACTGAAATGCTATGGATAGTTACTTGTATAAGACCACAAAACAAGCTGGATTTTAGCAGGAAATATACGTAGGATGAAGTTGCTAAACCATTACCTCTGAATGAGCAGATTGTAAAAAATGGGTGAGAGACTAGATGTTTTTAAAAGCTGATATAGATAAGTGATAAGCTCTAATGTTAACACTAGCAAATGTTAACAGGGCCAATTAGTGTGTAATAGAAAAATTCATAAAAATACGGAGGAGGAATTAATAATTACATGGTCTAAAAATTGTAATTGTTGAAAAAAACACTATTGCAAATAAAAGATAAATTATTTAAATTTCATATATCACTTGATCACAATATAATTGATATTCTTAATATAATAGAAACATATTGTCTTACATGGTCACTTTTAAAATTCATGCACAGGTTGCTTTTTCCTTCTAATGTTTTCAAGCAATGTGAAAGCAAAGAGAAAAAGGTAGAAATAAGCAGGAAGAAAGAGAAGAATAGTATGAGTCAATTTCCTCCACCATGTTAATCTCATTTTCAAATTTCCTTTGTTTTAAGGCACCTTTTCTCCAATCTATATATTTTCAGTTGTCTTTCTTTCTCTTATTCTTGACAAAATAAGATGTGATATATTGGATTCTTAGGATGCATTGTGTGCACGCTCATCCAGGTGGTAACCTTAAATAAATACCGGTAGGATTCATTTAAAAATAAATAAATGTGATAGAATCAAGTTGAGTCTAGGTTGTGGTCTTTTCTGGTTAATAGTGAAAATAATGGGTCTTTTGGTCAGGTCAGTATCTATCTGTCTGTCTGCCTGCCTATATGTCTATCATCTATCTGACTATAAATCATAACTTCAAGACAACTGTAGTATTCTTATTTTGGTAGTATGGGTCTCTGCAATTTAATAGTGTTTGAGAAGTTGGTGACCTTTGAGCAGCAGCTATGGGACTTATTTCCCTTTAATAATATATAGAATTGTGAAGCTAAACTGCTCCTCTGAGCCAGTTTACATAGTCTAAAGTGTGTTTAGGATTGTGGCAAAATTCTGCAATGACTAGAAAGAAGGTTGAGAAAGGCCATCACGCCAACCAAAGCCATAAACATTTCTTCTTGAAGAACTAAATAGAAATATTGATGAGAAGGAATTTGGGGGGGGGGGTGATTATCATAGTTTGCTATTAGTGCCTGCATAGGTTATTTACAAGAAACAAGAAAAACAAATGACAGAAAAGATCATCACTTCAGTCTGACCCTGTAAAATCTCACAGGATTATAAATATGGCTGACATGCTAAAGTGAAAACTCAGAAAGTAAAGTAAACAACCATACATCCTTTCTATTACTTCAGTAAGTAGAAAGTTTTAAAAAGATCCCAAATGCTGGAACACGGGGTTTTCAAAAAAATGAAAAAGGGGAAAGATACTCCTTCCAATCCTACTCTTATAAAAATGTTCAGCTTTAGCAAACCACGCACTTAC
>JANHFQ010007209.1:167423-178362 GCA_032468035.1 Aparallactus werneri | reverse complement strand
CCCTAGCTTTATTTTTACCCATGTGCCTCACTGCATCCCATGCCCCTCGGAGTGGGTGAGGTCTTAACTAGGGCTTATTTTTTTGGGGGGTGGAATAGGGCTTATATTGGGCGCACATGTAAAAATAAAGCTAGGTCTTATTTTTGGGGAAACATGGTAATATATATAAATTAATAAAGTAATGTTTAAAAGTAGTGAAGTCATGCTTTGAAGGAAGCTGTAGCGGTAAATAATTTGTAAATAATTCTTTCAAATTACAGAATTTTAGTTTTGTGCCTGCAAAATTATGAAATTATGTTTTAGCTCTAGAAAGCAATTAAGGTACCCCCATCCAAATTAGAACCTAGCTGAATTTCCATTGCTCCAACTGCTCAAGGAAGTCACACCATTTTCCTTGTCTCTTTCTCACAGAACAAAATATGTTGCAGGTACATTAAAAGAGATTCCTGTGGCTCATCATCAGAGCCCAACAGTTTCCTGAAGACATTTTATTGAGCTTAAATATTTGCAAAGAATTTGATGCTCTTGGTTGCAAAATTACACAGACCTGCCTTGCAGTTGCTTTGCCACTCTGGGTGATTTGATTTCAGACTGGCCTTTTGCCTTTTGCTGGCATTTGACAATGATGTGACATTTGCTGCATTCAGCTGCACCTGTCTGACTGCTGTATGGCCAGAGCAGCTATCATAAAAGCTAGAAATATGTTTTGGAGACTAGAACCACTGAATGGCTCCAGAATAGTAAAACAGCTTGACATTTAAGCCAACAGCTGAGCAGGCTGACTGTATGAATTTACTGTTCCCTACTACATATAGGGAGTACAGAGTGTTACTCTATGACTAGGATATCTTTTCCTCATGGTCAAACCAGGCGTATCTATTCACGTGAGATAGTTAGAAGTAGAAATTCCCTTCCTGAACTTTAATTGTATTCTGTTTGAAGTGTGGTTCTAATTATCAATTGCTCTGCATATTCTTTTTTCCCCTTATCATTAGCTATTTGAACTTTAGGAAAGATGCAAATAAATAAGTATACTTTATGAAGCAGATATCATTTCCTGCCATGAGCCCTATTATCTAAGTTAGTCTTCCTATATGGTGATGATATACTGTGATACACAGTGTTATGCTGTGATTTCTTGCTATGCTCCATCATATCCTATGTTCTGTCATGGTATTAACAGTGGGATGGGAATGATGTCTTCCCATCATAACAGATGAGAAGAAAATGTTTTCCATACAATGCTAAAGTAAAGTAAAGGTTGTAGTTTGAATTAAAACAGATATGGTGTGGCTATAGTAGTCTGTCGTATCATTCTAAAACTCATCCTCTTTTAATCCTCCTGTCCCAGTTAATCATGACAGCCTAACAGCGGATGTCTGGACATTTTGGGAGTTGCATTCCATAAAGGACTCCATCCGACCTGTAACTTTTCTTTCTGCATCTTCCCTTAGGGCTCCTGGACTGCTTCCTTATGAACCTTTCACAATGGTTGCAGTGAAGATGCTCAAAGAAGAAGCCTCAGCAGACATGCAGGCCGATTTTCAAAGAGAGGCAGCTCTCATGGCTGAATTTGACAATCCAAACATTGTCAAACTTTTAGGTACCAAAGCCAATCCTCTTTGTTTTCCCCTTCACATGGGAGATGTAAATTTTAAAACATGTCTTTAGTGTACTGCCTAAACTAAACCATCAAAGATGACTTACTGATGAAGGAATTGGCAGTACGAGAACCTGAGGTTTGATCTGGCAAAGCTTTGGATATATCTGGCTCCTTAGCATCCTGTGCAAAATTACTTGCAATTTTTGAGTCTTCTTGACCTCAACTTAATATTTCAAAGGGCCCAACACTTCCCTTTCTTTCCATAATACAGCGCATCATTTGATAGTCTCATTCGGGCCCTTCCCTTCTCTGTCATTTCCCACCAAAGGCTATTGAGTGCTGCAATCAGAAACACCTGAAGGTTTTGTTGTGTCTTCTTCTGGCTGAAAGGATTGTCTAAATTTCAGCAGCAAAAAAGGGAAAAGAAAACAGGAAATTGACTCTCTGCTGGAGAAATGTGTGTGTGTGCATTTATTAACACCATGTTGGATATATTAGGAAAGGCCAAAGGGTTATGGGACTGCTGAGCATCCTTTGACCCAAACTTTCATGTGGACACTTTTCTTGGAGTCAGATCCAGATGTTTTTACACTAAGGAATGCTTACTTTTTCTTTAAAAGACAGTTGAAGGCACTAGCAAAAATTCAAACCCAGCTACTGAATGTTCATTAGAAAAATGTTGTAAAAGTATGATCAATATTTATGCATTTCTCAGTCTCCATTTCCCCCAATTTAATAGTACGAATAGAGGATTGCATGTTCTGATTGCACAAAGAACAAAGTTCATCAACAATGTCCAGTGCCCTCATTTAACTCACAAATGAGTATGAGTTTGAATGCTCATTGAATGAGAGAAGAGTACTTTGTATGGGGACCTGTTGCTAGTGCTGTTGAGAAAAATTCATTTTGGGTAATACAAAAGAAATTGTTTTTGGAATTCTTTTCAAGAGAGAGTTAAGCAGCTTTGCTACTCTCAAACAGGAAATGTAGTCCTGGCCATTTGTTTTGCAGATGAAATTATTTCGCATTTTCTTTATGTTGCCTTCTCTTCCTCCCTCTTCTTTCTCTCCCTCTTTTACCTCCATCATCAAATGGTTATTTCTATCCCTACAAATAATGATCCTTTAAAACATCTGCTTTTCTTTAGCATAACTCTTCTGTTTTGTGGATTTAATTTTATTTATTTATGTTTAATTCTAAGAATTTATATGGCTGATTTCATAGCAGAAAAAGCAAGCTTCCCTTTTGGTAGCCCAACCTGGCAATTTCCCAGTGGGTTAAGCCCAGTGGGGCTTTTCACCACTTCTGATAAGTCAACAATGTAGGGGAAGCATAATATGTATTTAACTGTTAGAGGAAACAATATACAGGTAGTCCTTGAGTTATGACCACAATTGAGCCCGAAATTTCTGCTGCTAAGTGAGACATTTGTTAAGTGAGTTCTGCCCCATTGTACAACCTTTCTTGCCATGGCTGTTAAGTGAATCACTGCAGTTGTGAAGTTAGTAACACAGTTATTAAGTGAATCTTGCTTGGCAGAAGGTTACAAAAGGTGATCACGTGACCCCGGGACACTGCAACCGTCATAAATATGAGACACCTGCCATGCATCTGAATTTTGATCATGACCATGGGAATGCTGCAATGGTTGTAAGTGTGAAAAACGGTCATAAGCCACTTTTTTTTAGTACTGTGGTAACTTCGAACAGTCACTTAAATAAATTGTTGTAAGTCGAAGTCTACCTGTATTATGACACATCACATAAACGATGAAGAGAACCAACAGGTACTATTTTTTTCAACTCTTCTGTGTCCTGGCATATGAAATAACTCTTGTTTATGAAATGAGGCAAACAAATATTGTTTATCTAATAGAGTTTCTTGGTTTCAGGGGTATGTGCTATTGGAAAGCCCATGTGCCTGCTTTTCGAATATATGGCGTTTGGAGACCTAAATGAATACCTGCGTAACCGATCCCCACGCAGCCTCTGTAATCCAACCAACAACAACCTCGAGCCAAAGAGCAGACCCTCCAGCCTTAACGTGCTCACTCTTTCTTGCACTGACCAGCTCTGCATCGCCAAACAAGTAGCAGCCGGAATGGCCTACCTTTCAGAACGCAAGTTTGTGCACCGGGACCTGGCCACCAGAAACTGTTTGGTAGGAGAAAACATGGTGGTTAAAATTGCTGACTTTGGCCTCTCCAGAAATATGTACTCAGCAGACTATTACAAGGCCAACGAAAATGACGCCATCCCCATACGTTGGATGCCCCCTGAATCTATCTTTTACAACCGTTATACCACGGAGTCTGATGTCTGGGCCTACGGGGTGGTCCTGTGGGAAATTTTTGCCTTTGGCATGCAACCTTATTATGGGATGGCTCATGAGGAAGTCATTTATTACGTAAGAGATGGAAATATCCTGTCGTGCCCGGATAACTGCCCTTTGGAGTTGTACAACCTGATGCGCCTTTGTTGGAGCAAGTTGCCTTCGGACAGGCCGAGCTTTGCAGGCATCCACCGTATTCTGGAGCGAATGTACGAGAGGGCAATGGCTGCTGAACAGATGTGAACTGTTCTCCAGAGCAAGGGACTCTCAAACTGAACCCTCCAGGTGTATTGGATAACAAATCTAAGAATTCCCAGACAGAATACTGTAGCTGTATGTACATGGCGGGGAGGGGGATTGAGTTGGGAAAGACAATTCTTGAACGCAGCATGTTCTTTCTTCTTTCCTGAATGTTTAAATTTGGAAAAAAGAAAGAATTTGCACTTACCACATCATCTGTCTTTGTCATTATGGTTCAGGCAATGTTTCCCAGAGGAAAGTGAAGCAGGGTCCAAAAGAGACATCGTTGCAACTTTTTTAAAAAAATAACTCATTATCTAAATATCATTTTTAGTTTTAAAACTTTCAAATAAAACTTTTTGCCGTGCCTCGGAATCCAACGTGGCTACATCAAAACGGATATGAAAAACAAAATAACAGTTACCGTATTTTTCGGACTATAAGACACACTTTTTTTCCCCTAAAAGAGGCTGAAAATTAGGGTGCGTCTTATACTCTGAATGTAGCCCTGCCCACCCACCATTTTCACCCTCCGTGCCTACCTGTTCCTTAGAAGATTAGCTGTGCATGGTGCAAGCAGCTTTTCAGTCCGAAAGGGGCCTCACAACAGCAGATTGGGGCTATTAGATCCACCCGACTATCAGCTGATGCTCATGCTGATCAGGCTGGCTGAAATTCAAATGGAAGCAGATTTTTCCCCCTTTCTATAGCATGCATTAGCCTGTTAGTTTCAGTTTCAATTTCAGCCAGTCTCATTCAGCAGCTGATTGGTCAGTGGATCTGATATATTTTTTTAACCCCTTTGTCTCCTTTGCTGAAGCATATTTCAATTTCAGCCTGATTCAGCACAGGAGACAAATTGCTGGGAGGCAGATTTTTTTCTCTTGCTTTCCTCCCCAAAAGCTGGGTGTGTCTTATAGTCTGAAAAATACGATAGCTAAGTCAGTAGCAGAACTTCAAGTCCAAAATGAACTGAAAGAACAGACAAGCCGCAGGTGTGTCTGGCTTCAGACTATTTCTGAAAACTCAATTCCAAACAATTTCCAGAATATCACTGTTGATTTTACACAGCTGCCTCTCTGTATATAGTGGTTTTACCTTAATCTGAAGATTGTCTGATCTAGCTTTGTATCCTATTCTAACTTTAAGGGCAGTGGTCTTTCCTGTTCTCTGTTAGATTGTTTAATTGACAGCATGAGGAACTGTATTTGAGACCATTGTTATACCATGGAAATTGTAGGTTCCATCACTAAATGATTTCTTAGTGCAGATGCAGGGAAGGCTGTTCTAATGGAATTAGATGAATACCATAGCTATAGCTGGGAGGTTGGAATAAAAATAGAAGACATTGTGCAGATCAGGTAGAAGAACCTATGATTATGAAACAAAAAAGAAACCTGTTTGGAGGTGGAAAAACAATTGTGCAGTGAAAGTGAAAGTTTGCACAAAAGTTCTTGTTTTCAATTCACCATTTAGTGATTTGAAGATTTGAACTATTGAATTTTCTAGTTTGTCAAATTCAGGGTATATTCTAGTATCTGTTGCTCCACCTTGCCACACCTTCTATTTTGACGTTCACAAAGATAGGAATTGAATGAGTGTTAGTGGGTATATACCAGACAGTGGTTTCTATTATTGCCAATTTTAATTTAACTGTCATTCTAACGGATATTTTGATTCAAGGCATGGTGGTTGCTGAGTCAAGTGATTGACTGGTTATGTGCCAGCAGATAAGTCTTAACTTTTTGCAACCATGTAGATCAGTGGTGGGATTCAAAAAAATTTACTACCGGTTCTGTGGGTGTGGCTTGGTGAGCATAATTTGGTGGGTGTGGCTATGCGGTCATGTCACTGGGTGGCCGCCGCACCTCCCCGTGCCCCATTTTTTGCCTAGAAAGCCACCCTGAAGCCTCCTAGCAGCCACATAGAGGCGTGGGGGGCGCCGCCATACCCATGCCCCGTTTTTTGCCTAGTAAGCCTCCCTGAAGCATCCTGGCAGCCAAATAGAGGCACGTGGACACTCCTGGAAAGGGCGGGACAGGGCAGGGCCAATCAGAGGTGGTATTTACCAGTTCTCCGAACCAATCAAAATTATCACTATTGGTTCTCCCAAATTGGTCAGAACTGGCTGAATACCACCTCTGATGTAGATAGATTTTTCCCCCATGATGATCTTTCCCTAACATGATCCTTCAGAGCTTTTAGCGATGCCTTCATTGTCACTGTAATTGAGTATATTCACCTTGTTGCTGATCATTCTCTTTTTCCCTTTCCTTAACTTTTCCCAGCACAATAGACTTCTCACAAGAGCTAGTTCTTAGCAAAACCTTTCCAAAATATGATTATTTGAACCTTGGACATTTAAGCTGTAGGTGAAATCAATTCGTTCTATAACGAATATCTTTTTTTTTTACTGTCTAGGTATTTTCAGGATTATTCTCTAGCACCAAAGTTAAAAAAACATCAATACGTTCTTTCTATTCTGCTTCTTCAAAACCCAACTTTTCTTTCCACAAAATGTCACAGGGAATACCACTGCTTGCCCTTTTCTGATACCTCTACGTATAGACTCTTTGTGATATCTGAACATTTTTTCCAAGGCTTTCATGGTTGCTCTACCAAGGGCTAATCTGTAGCATATTTCTTGACTGTTTATTCCTTTACTATTGATGATTGATCCTAAAAGGCAAAAACTACCCACCACTTTGATATCTTTATTGCCAATTCTAAGGCTAATTGCTCTATTTGTACCATGAGTGTGTTTCATTCTACAGTTAACTTCAGTTCATTGTTTTCATTACGTTGAAAATTAGTGGAGGCAGGAAAGAGGCAACAATGAATTCTACTTCTAATCATATTTTTCCATATATTCTCACTCTCATTCTGTACCTCAAATTCATCTTCTTAAGGAACATTTTGTTTAAAGCTAGATTCAGCAGGAGGTCTTGCTATTATACATTAAGAGAATTCAGAAACAACTGGTTGTATTTTCTCTTTCTGAGATACCTCACAAAGCTGCCCATTGCCAGCTCATTTTCCTCACTAAATCCCATATACAGTATGGCTCACATACTTCTAGGACCAAAAACAAACACCTAGATTATATGGCCACAATGCCACATCTCTTGATGGATGGATTTCTTAACCAAACATCAGTGCCCTGTTGGAGGCTTTATTAAGAACTAGCTTAGTACCTGGCTTTGCCCGGGTAGTTCCTCCCTCATCGTCGGGGGCTGCGGTGCTCCTCCCGGCCAGCGTGCTTGCTGCTGGGCTGGTGGCTGAAGGTGGCCTAGTTGTGTGATGTGCATGCGCCATGCATGCGCACCACATGATTTAATGTTGGGTTGCTGGGGGTCTGCACTTTGGAAGTCTTTTTCTGGGGTGCAGACCCCCCAAAAAAGTTAGTGACCCCCAGTGCTCGTCTCCAGAGGGTAAGGTAAGTATGTGGAAAGTTTGGGTGTGATTAGTATAGGCGTGTGGAAGCCTATACGGCACATACAAACTCACAAACAAACACAGCCACAGTTCTGTTTTATATATATAGATGAAGTCATACAAGTGGTGAAAAGTGAATAAATGTTTCCCCAGCTTTTTCCTTAATAAAGCCTTCTTTGGCGTACTGTGAGTTGGCCTCATCCTGGTAACTTTTGGAGGTGATGTAGTGGTAGAGTTGAAAAGAAAACGGGGCTCTTTCTAGCCTAGCATTCCAACCTTTGGGGATTAGTGGGAAATAGAGAGTCAAAGTCTATGATGCTTAGTAGCCTTTGGTCGCATAGGTTCCCCTAATTGTGGAAAAATCAGTTCTCTAGAAACTGGTCCAATATACTGTAGCTGCAGAGCTCCGGGTTAGGAAAGGTTGCTGAAATCCTTTCTTGTAAATAGGGAATTAACAAGGATAAAATCTTGTTTTATATTTTCCAGTGGTGAATACTATTATACAGATAGATTAGGAGCTATTGTTTTGATTAAATACTGTCTCGCTTTCAGAAATGTTTATTGGTTTATCTAAATATAATGTAAAATACAAAGATACAAAATAAAATAATGGGAAAACAAGTGAGAGAGAAGGAAAGGGAAAAGTGTAGAGCAAATGGAAGAAAGAAAGAAAAGTTGACTTCTGACTCCTTTTGGTGCAGTAGAATAAAATAATGGCTTTTACTTTTATATAATTATGTAGAGTAGCCATTTCTATAACAACAAACCTGTCTAATTGGCAAAAGCCAAAATCAAAGGTTCATCCCCCCCCCCGCCTCAAGCACAAAGTCCAAGAGTGGTTTTCAAGTAGAAAAAAAATAATTGTGTTCTTTTCTTTAACCAGAGCAGTCGATTTGGCCATCTCTGCTAGCTCCAGCAACTTCTTCAGCCATTCATCCATTGTGGGAATCAAAGTGTCCTTCCATTTTTGTGCATAAAGTAATCTTGCTTCCATCAACACACAGTATATAGTATAACATCAAAGTACCTTTTTTTCCTAAAATCTTTTTCCATGAAATCCAAAAGAAAAGCCTCTGGTTTTAACTTTATATTCACTTTAACGATCTTCTGTATTAAAACGTGAATCCTACTCCAATATTTCTTTGCTTTGTTACATGTCCACCAGATTAAATATTATCTCAAGGGGAGTTTAAGTTGCCGTTCTGTTGTCCTTTTATAGTTTTCTCTCTTTTGGGTTTGAGTATTTGAATATATCTCATGCTAGGTTCCCACCCGTGTCATTTGAATTCGTAGAGGTAGGTGCAGTTTCATTTCATACACTAGATTATTGCTGTTTTACTGATAATATATCAGGTTTCTGAATTAAGATGTCAGCGCAGTTAACCAAAGCACATCCCAAAACAAGAGATTTAAAGTTTATGCTTGGACTTAAATACTGGATGGGGAATCCAAGTAGAATCCAGAAAGGGTCAATTGACAGGTTTTGTGGTGAATCTAAGCCACAACAATCAATATTTGTTAGTTTTGTATCACCAGATATCATGAAAAATAAACAGCAAGTGACAAACCAGAAGTAACTACTCATAGAAATGGTCATTATCTGCTGCCATTTTGTTTAAATATGAATGCAAAGGATCTCACAAACATGAAGAGAACAACTTTTCAGGCAGCAACTTATACAATAAGACATATCAGAATTTTCAAAAGCCAAAGCCTAGAGCAAGTAGAGCTTTTTGTATGACATTAACTGGGACTAGATGGGGAGGTGCAATTTTTCCTTTTTCCATAGTGTTGCCTACCATTGCAAAGATGCCACATCAAGGGTTAATTCTGGAAATCAATGTATGCAATGTATAAACCTGTTTCTAGTTTTATAACTTTTGTTTCATAAAATATAGAAATAAACTTTATTTTACATTGATAGTGGAGACTTATTTTGAATGGCATATTGTCTGTCATGGTTCCTCCTCAAAGGTCACATTTATGAAAAGCAAAATATAATCTCCTTTCTGCGTTGCAAATCTATCATATATGAATAAATTATCACCAGATTTAAAGCAAGCCCCCTCCCTCTCAAGGTTCAGGAATGGACTCACAATATATTTATTTAGTCAGGCCATTAATAGTCTAATAGGTTTGTTTAGAATTCAGGGGGAATTGGCTTTACAGTTCTTATTTAAATGTTTTGTTATTGTTTTTGTAGCATTTTTCTAGGCCACCCAAAGCCATTAAGCGACTGGACAGCATATGAACTTGCTAAACAAACAAGCAAATATACAGTATTACTTTTAAAAATATGAATAATTCTGTTTCTGCAATCTGATTGTTTAGTGTCAGATTTCCATGAATTGCTGACTTCTGTTCTAAATGATTTTTCTTTCAGCTGATTTTATATTTGGTTTGAATACTATGTGAATTTGTCCCCAAAGAAAAGGTCATGGGAAGAGATATATCAGATTTTTCTGCCTAAAAATTCAGCCCCACTCATTTTTATGTAGATGCATATCTGGTATCCCAGAAACAGTCACCAAATAAATATCAGCCACATTATTGCAAAATTTTGACTGCCATATTACTTTTGGTACACTCCATCTACAAACACTCATATATATAATCTACCATCACAGAAAACATGAATGGGTAGCAACTGTAGTTGCACACTGATTCACAACTTATTATGAATGACAGTTTTACGTGTGGTTAAAACATAACTGCTACTGTTGAAATGCTGCAAATATAAGCTCAATTCAGGCCTCTTATATTGACTTTGACTGCAAGGGGAGTACATGGTATGTATTGACCAGGTGCAGAGGGATATTTCTGTGCTTCAGTCATAGAGGACTTTGAATTTTTGTGACTTTAGCTGGAGGATCAACATCCTGTGTAAACAAATAGCTTGGTGAAGAGCTGATCCAGTAGGGTTAGTGAATGAAAAGAGTATCATTCATTCTCCTTGGCAGTGATATCACTGACTTCTAAATTTACCAGTTGTAATTTGGAGCTGGGTTTAGTTCATGATCTGGGATACCAAGAAATGAGACAGGCAGGGTTGGATTACAGAAGAAGAGGGTGGGGATCTTGAGCCCAGCAAGCAGAATGATACAGCATGTCTCCAAGAAAAGAACAGGAAGTTCTTAAGGTCCAGACATGTGAGGAAAATGCCAAGTGCACTTCCCCCCTGGTGAAAAGTTTGCAGAGCTATGGAATGGCTGGAAATCCTTTCTCATCCATTTACAATCCCATGGTAGCTGATCTGAGAAGTAGGGTATAAATTGTAACTGTGCACTTGTAAGGCCCTAGACCAGTGTTTCTCAACCTTAGCAAATTTAA
>JANHFQ010007199.1:28217-39590 GCA_032468035.1 Aparallactus werneri | reverse complement strand
GAGCTGCACTGGCTTCCGGTGGGCTTCCAGGTGCAATTCAAGGTGCTGGTTATGACTTTTAAAGCCCTACATGGCTCAGGACAGGGTTATTTTCGGGACCGCCTTCTACGACCATTTGCCTCCCAGCGCCCTGTTAGATACCACAGAGTTGGCCTCCTTCAGGTTCTGTCAGCTAAACAGTGTTGGCTGGCGGGACCACATGGGAGACCCTTCTTTGTGGTTGTGCCGAACCTTTGCAATTAGCAAAGGATCATCCCTGACTTGCTGACCTTCCGTCGGGCCACTAAAACATGGCTGTGCCAGCAGGATTGGGGCCTATGATTCATCTGATGGGGTTTTTTTTTTACTATTTTAATGTTTTTTATTATTTATTGATAACTTTTCATTGTATATATTGTTGTTTTTATTGCTGTAAGCCGTCCTGAGTCCCGAGGGAGATAGGCAGCCTATAAATTTCATAAATAATAAATGATGTCGCTCTTTACAGCTGCATAGAGATGGAAATTCCAGTCCCAGTTGCTGTTGTAACTTGAGGGCACAAATAGTACCAGTTTAATATAATTAATTTGAGGGGATGTGGACTTATTAACATATGCAAGAAAATAACATTTTAAAGATGATAAATAGAAAATTATGGTATTTCTGAAATAACGCAGATTATAATTTGACAACATAAGCAAAGGATAGAACATGACATGATTTCCAAATGTTTTTTGATGTTACCCTCAGATATAATCATTTAATATACTCTATCCCCAAAAGTGTTCTGCGCATATATTAGTCTCTGTTTAGTTGCAATATTGGAATCAAATATTTCAGTTTGATTAATTTATTTGAATTGATTAAAAAATTCCTCTGTGCAGAGAAAGTAAAAATATGGATTTCTGTCTTCATTCAGAAAAACCTGTTTCTATGTATGGAAAAGCATCACATGAAATGAAATAACTTTATTGAGTAGCCAGCGGGCCAATCACTTGTTTCAAAAGCATGGTATTGTTTTGAAAAGTAGTTTCTCAGTTTTTTTGTTTTTATTTCTAAATCAAAATTTTGCACACTCCAAACCAAGTCTTTCTTTAAAATTCTTGAAAATTACAGTAAACACTTGGTTTAGTAGTCCTTGGTTTAATAACCTCTGGCTAACCTGGGCAAATTTTGTGTACAGGATTCGTCCTAATTGAATAGACTTAATACCCAGAATTACACAAATGACAATGCAACTTATAAAACGAATGTTTATGAAACATCTTTAGATTTAACAGATCTTCCAAATGTTTAAATTGAGGTTTTAAAATATTTATATTCATTTATATCATTAATCTGTAAAAATCTGTAAAAAGGTTCATATTTTTTAATATGAATATATTTTTTTTGAGAATGCTTAACACTCTTCGTTACAGTTGGCCAGCCATGTGTATTCATGGAGACAAAAGTCAGCCTGAACGAGATTGGGTGCTAAATGGTGAGTTGTGGAAAAAAGATTGTTTCATTTACCCAGAGAATTCTGTGTTTTTTCAACCAGATGCTATGTACATTTTTATTGCATAAGTAAACATTAATACTAAAACAGTTTTTAAATTGTGTTTTTATGAACCAGGGATTAAGATTGTTTTTTTTTCTTTCAGAATTTCGTTCTGGAAAGGCTCCTATCCTCATTGCCACGGATGTCGCATCTCGTGGGCTAGGTTTGTACACATGAGCTTCCTGCCTGTCATTTCTTTAGATTGACATTTCCCCCCCAAAGAATTTTAAAGCGTGACTGTCTCATATATGAAATGCCTTTTTAACATTGATCTTTTTTTTCTTTCATATTCAAAATCTCTTCCTGCTCCTAATGAACAGGCTTTGGTCTGCAGCAAGGCCTAGGCATGACTAATCGATCGCCAATGGGGAGAAGAGACGTCCAATTACTCAACCCAATCCTTCCACTATACCCCATCTCCTTTAATTCCAGCTTTGTGGCTGGGTGGCTAGGACTGAACTGTATTCATTACATTGTTATTCAGAAGTACCAGATGGTAGAATAAGCATCTCTTTAACAATCCTTTTTTGCCCAAATGCATTACTAATGTAATTGCACATTATTTTAACAGTTCCCCTTCAGTATTACAATACACAGATTTATATGTGTGAGCATATTTTGCTTTTTTACACATACTCTTTCACTTTTCTTCCTCATTTGGATTGTTGAGATTATAGTAAAAATTCTAAGGGAGGGTTATAATGAAAATCTGTCAGACTTTCTGTGCTTTCATTTGGATGTTTAAGCAAACAATTCCACTGCTCTACATTTAATGTTCAAATCTCTACCTCTAGTACATTCAGAAAATAGATTTAAATGGGGTTGTAGATACTTGAAAAACTTTGAAAAGTCATTCCTGAAAGGTTTTCAGTTAATGCTGAGTTCAGTAAACTCAATCTTTTATTAAAAGTAATTTCTCAAATATTTCAGATGTAGTCTAAATAGAGGATCGGTTAAATCTATTCTTGAAAATGCTGAAAAGACAGCTGCTTGTTAGCGTTTCTGAAAAATGACAAGTTGCTAGTCTTTTCCTCACATAAAATTCATTCTCCCATGCCATCTTCAAAATTACCCCAATGCTCCTCTAGTTCATGTGGTTTCAGTCTCTGTGTTCTGGGGTCATGTCTGGACCTATGCAGGTAGAACTTGGGTCTCTTAGGAGAAGGGGTGAGGCCAGTTTTTAAAAAAAAACAATATTTTGGTGGGCAACATTTATTTTTAAACAGGCTTGCTGTGTGCTGGTAGCTTCTTTGTGCATCTTGCCTAGACACTTAAATCAGCCCTTCTCCTCATATATTTCCCCAAAACAACTCATTTGGATACTATTGGAAGAAAACAGTCTCCCCGTTCTGCCTTCTCCACTTGACTTAGGCTGTGGGGAAAAGGTATCAGGGTCTGTTTCTTGTTACGAATAACATCTTGGCTTGTTTTGGGGCCCAGAATTTGCTACTTCATAAAAATACAATATCTAACTGGCAAATCTCTGGACGAATTCCTCCAAGTTCCTGGAAAGTGAAGGCTTCTACCTAAAACATAGAACAGGGGCGCGCGCTTTTTGGCTGAGTCACCAGGGTTTTTCATTCTACTCAAATGAACATTGGTCTCAGAAAACTCCTTCCAGGTAAGTTGAGTGCCCCATAATGGCTTGTTTGTGAATCACCCCCAGGGCAGAAAATTTCCCTCTGCACTGTTCATTAAAAATTTGGTTACACTTCACTCTGTTAAAGTCAAATCATTAAATTTCTTTTTGTTTGTTTTCTTTAACAGAAACTTTGATATCAGCTGCCGATCACTCAGTGCAGGTCTGGGGACATATCTACATTGGTGGTCGAAGCAGCTTTCTAGATGATCGAGTTTGCTAGTTTCTGCCCCTCCCAATTAACAATCAGACATTCCTTTGGGGGGGCATCTCAATGGATAAGCATCCCCAGGTAGTCATATTCCTTTTTAGAATGAACAAATTCTGTGGAAGAAACACTGTGATGAGCACAATTTTACACCAGTGCAAGATAGATAGTAAGAAACCTGCATTATAACTGCATGTTCTCTCCCTGAGTCCCCAGCTATATAATATGGATGTCATAACTGCCATTCAAAGGTGAAAATTGATCCCGCCTTCTCTTCTTTCCCCTCCTTGTTGTCCTTTCATGGATTTTCTGGCAAAATCCATTCCCCAGTACCTTCATTGTGGACAATGTCTGTATTTCCTAATAAGCAAATGCTCCCTGGTATTCATTGTGACCATTTTGCTAATGGATGTACATAATGGAATTGATTGAGGTCCATAATCTGCTGTTTGTCAGACTCCAGTGAAGCCCTAGCTATGAAGATGTGAATGCACACGGTGTGCTGCCCTGTCTTTATCTAACACAAGCCCTTTTCACCAAGGACCCTAGTTGGAGACTCGCGCTGCCCCCTGTGAAATCTGCCTTCTCACTTTTTGGTGTGATTCAGGACTTTGGAGTCTGGAAAGATTGAGGAGCCCCCCCTTGCTGTAATAAGAAACAGACATAACATCTCTTTGCCACTACTACAACCCACTTCCATTTTTGCTCTCCCTCCCACCCCTTCCCTATTATTTGAAATTGATGCAGTCTGGGCAATAGATGCAGCCTGACCTGTTGGATGTAATTTTTTGCATCTTCAATTTTGGCCCCTTTAAGCCCTGTGAAGGGACAAAAAGTGTTGGAGGACCTGAAACATTTACGTGAACCCAGGTTCTTGGGCGCTTGACGGCCAAATAGGCTACAGAGAAGCATCTAAGCCAGTTCACAGAGTGAGCGTGTGTGGGGACTTCTCGCTGCCATGGACCCTTGATGCATGCTCCCGGCGCTCCAGTGGTCCCGTGTCAGAGGGCGGAGTTTTCGAAAGGAGGCCGCCAAAAATAAAAGGCAAAGAGACGGGATCGGCTGCAGCGATTTCCCACAGGAGGAGGGAGTGTGCATCGGTCTGGTAACAAAACAGGGAATGTTTCTCATTTTTTTAAAAGAAAAAGTCAATCTGTGTTTTATCTTGGATATATTTTGAATATTCTTTGTAAAATGCAGATTTTTAATGGGTGTTAATTTTAATGTAATACTGCTTTTGTTTGTCAGTTTTTTTAATCAAAATAGTATACTAACATTTACTTGTTTTTCTGTCCTCATTTCTGAAAACTCAGATGTTTATGACTTTAAATGTTTCCATCTGGGTTCTCTTTGTTCAGGTTACACTGTAAACAATATGCTAAAATTTTCTCTAAAATGAACGTCGTGGTGTGATCAAATGTTAGTGTGTATTTTTAAAAGGAAGATTAAAATAAGCTAGTTATCTATTTACCCAAACTGGCTATCTTGAGATATCTTTTGGATATCAGGAAGAGGGGGAATATATTAATTATTTTTAAACTTTTTTGGAAAACGTTTGTGTCCTAATCCCTTGTGATAACCTGAAGGTAAGTGATCTTGTGTTGCTAGTTTTTGTAGACTTCTCCTAACAGAGTTAAAGTTTCAGCAGTTCTCTCTCTTGCTCACTCTGGTTTGCTGCATTTGTAACAAAAACAGCAATTTGTTCCCTTTTGAAATGCTGTTGTGGAACAAAATTGCCTGAATTTTATAAGACAAGGCTTCAAAGATGACAATTTGTGTGTGTGTGTGTGTGCGCGTGCATGCGTGTATGTTTGTGACGTGCATGCAGCAAAAGATGGATGAATTTGAGAGGAATTATGAACTGCTTTGACTTGATATTTGCTTTCTGAACACAAACTCCTTTTTGTGCACAGTTATCTTAGTTTAGCCTTTTGCTCTGTTAGGAAGAGTCTATACTGTCTTTGTATTTTACAAATACTAACTTTTTTCTTTTCTCTTGTTACTGTCACTTGCATTTGTGCTCCCCACCTTCTGTTGGCACATCCTTCCTCCACTGCTCTCCTCAATTCCTCACTGTGCTTTGATTGCCTTACAAGATGTGGAAGATGTGAAGTTTGTGATAAACTACGACTATCCAAACAGTTCAGAGGATTATGTGCATAGAATTGGCCGTACTGCCCGTAGTACCAACAAAGGCACTGCCTACACATTCTTCACACCAGGAAATCTGAAACAGGCTAGAGAGTTAATAAAAGTTCTAGAAGAAGCCAATCAAGCCATCAATCCAAAACTGATGCAGCTTGTGGACCACAGAGGTGGTGGTGGAGGAGGCGGTAAGAGATTGTAGAGTTTGGACTGTTTCTGTGTTTTTAAACTGGGTTTGGTTTCACAGCATGTGATAACACTTCATTACACATGTTAAGAGGCTAAATCATTCTTTAAAACAAATACATTGCCTTCAGTATATCTCGCTTCATCTAAACTTCATTCTTTCTGTTATTGGGAGATGTTTCCACAGCCCAACATGCTCATATTATGTGTCAGGAATATTTCATATCAAAGCATATATATTACTGGAAATCCAAATTATATGGTATTTCTCTGGAATGATACTTTCAGAATTTGGACATTTAAAACATGCTGGAGAACAAGATTAGAATATTGTTTGTGTGTTGTAACTCCTGCAGGCTAGACATAAAAAATAGAATTTTGTTCTTGCAATAGTGTTTCTAACGTTTTTAATAATTAAAGTGGGTTCTAGTGTGAATAACAGCATTCTGTGATGTCATGCTGGCCGCACGACTGCGGAAATGTCTTTGGATAGTGCTGACTCAACGGCATTGAAAGGGAGATGAACACCTCTCCCTTATAGCACTAGCGCAGTAAAATTTGCAGAGAGTCCTTTACTTTTTACTTTAGTGTGAATAAATCTACAGTTTAATCATATTTGTGCCCAAAACAATTTGCATGTCAGGTTAGCTTGCCTGTTGTTGCTGCTATTACACATTTTTATCTGTTCTTGGATAATCTGATTTTAAATTATGGCAAAAACTATAAAGGTAAATAATAAATCTTCACAACTTATTTTTTTTGTATCCAGTAATAGTTCACCCTATTCACTCTATCATGCCCGAATAAGATTGACAAATTAGGTTTTCAATAGGAATGACCGCTTTCATTAACAGTGAAGTAAAAATGATTTTCAATCTTTTGCCTGTGTTTTTAAGAACAAAACAGTTGGGTGTGTATTATCAAAATAATAAGTTACACAAGGCCTTCATGATGAACTAGTAAACATGTCTAGTTGTATTGAATATGTTCAGTGGAAATCACTATATTCAGGCCTGTATGTTTGTATATATTAACCAGGTGGTCGTTCTCGTTACCGCACAAACAATTCATCCAACAATCCTAATTTGATGTACCAGGAGGAGTGTGAGCGAAGGCTCCGGGGAGTTAAGGATGGCCGAAGAGACTCAAGTAATTTCCGAGATCGTGAGCGCACTGACAGTTTTGCCAATGGAGCCAACAAAGCCTATGGTGGTATTTACGGAAGTGCAACTTCTGCATTTGGGGCACAGCAAAGCCAATATGGCTATGCCCAGGGAGCCTATGGAACTGCAGCTTATGGAGCAAGTGGTTATGGGGCAGAATATGGTGCTGCTGGGTATGGGGGAGCCAGCACTGCTAATGCTGGGAGAAACTCACAAAGCACCAGCCAACAGCAATATGCAGGGATGGGCCGTTCAGGCCAGCAGCCACAGCCTCTCATGTCGCAACAGTTTCCTCAGCCTCCTGGCACCAGTGTGATGAGCTATATGGGGCAGACTGCCAGCTATCAATATCCGCCGCCGCCGCCACCCCCTCCTCCTTCACGCAAATGAAGCCACTTCATTTAGTGGTTGTCAGTCAAGATTTGCAAACCCTTTCTCACTTTTTCTGTCTCTTCCCCTTCTCAACCCCATCTCCATTGTGATGTTTTTCTTAATGCAGGTTAGCTTTAGAGTTTACCATCCAAATTCTGCCTGCAAAAATGGTCCTGGTACACATTAACTGATTTTCTTTTTAAAAAGTAGTATTGACTGTGGAAAACTAATTTCCTTATGGGTATTTTCACCTTGCATTATGTAATCTGAAATTTTCTTGTCTCACAATTAAGAAAGACCTACAAGGCAGGTTTGTCCCAGTCCAGCTGTTATTGTGTCTGAGGCTTGTGTATGAAAAATTGCTGCGGAGAGGACTTCTCTATAAAATAAACATCAAAAAAAGATGGTGCTAAGGAATACCTCCTTTTTAACAGAATATTAAATATGGTGTGATTTTTGCTTACTGAAATTGAGACTTTGGTTTTCTACAGCTACTGAAATGAAGCCTTGGATTTGGCATAGGAGAATTTGGGAAGATAATTTCTTTGGTTTGACTCTACTTATTCTTTCAAACTTCTACAAAATGTAAACATAATTTTGAGTTTAGCTAGCATTTCTGCAGCTCCTGAATATCTTAGTAGCCCTATGCATAAGGGATATAAGTGTTGGAAATTAATGTTCTTTTCTGTTTCAATGCATTTTCATCTTAGATGTAATCACAGAATTGCTACACTTTATTTTTATTGGATTTTTCTATGGCTCTTAGATTTCACCCAAGATACCACAAATGACATCTGCCCCATAATTTCAACTCGGGTTAAAGTTGTACTTATAACAAAAGGTGTGCATGGGGAAGCTATACAGTTCCTTGATGTTTTTCTTCTGATCCATTTACTTGGTATCAAGATTCCTTACTGGACATGTGTGAGATCCCACTGCATTAAGCAAAAGTGTTCCATTTTTCAGATTTATTTTAAGCTAAACAAAATCTTAAAATCTCTTAAAGGGATGGTGAGGAGATAGCTAATATGTCTTGAAGCTGCATTTATATCCACATCTGACTAGGCTTTCCAATGGCTTTATGAGTGAGTTTCTTCAGCTGGCTCTTATACTCAGCTTTTACAGGTAGGTAGCACCCTAGTTTATAGGAAGAGAACTTTAGCAAATGCTTTCATTTCCTCTTGTTTTTTTCCCAGTCTGAGAAAGGTTTAAAGTTGGGGGAGTGGGGGAGGGTGAGATGGGATTACTCAAATATTAAAGTTTCTGTCTTGTAACTAGCAGAAGAAAGTTGATAGTAGTTTGTTTCACCTGTTATTCTCCAGATAAACATGGCAGGAAAATCTCTTCTGTCCTAAGACAATCTATGGGGTTTTCCTTTTTTTCTTTTTTTTTCAGTTTTGGGAAACAGGTTGTTAAAACAACTGAGTTATTTATAGCAATGTGGGTTTGGCTTATAAAATGGGGTTTAAATACATGCTTCTCAATAAGAGCAGGCTGGAGAATAATAACCACTTGTGGGTCTGTGCACATCATACAGGTAGGTTGTTGGAACAGAACTTGTACAGTAAAGACTTGCTAGTTTAAATCCTCTTTCTCAGTTTGATTTTATAATCATAATTAAGATATATATTTGGCAGTTATCTTCATTGAAAATATTAGAAATGAACATTCATTTACTGAGCACTGCCTGATTTTATTTTCTTTCTTAATGAAAACATCATGGAGCTGCTGTTCATGCAGAAATGAATCTGGAGGCCTAGAGGAGGGGGGGGGGCAAGAATAAATTATTCCCCATTGTCTTTAAAGGGATTTGGTCTTCATCTTTGCCAATAGAAAATTGTATTAGGGTCTCACAGTACTGTACTGTAGCTTGAATATAATTACAGCTTGGTGTGTGTTGTGCTCAGATTGAGCATTAACAAATAATTGAACTATGACATGTACAGCTTGTTTCCACTTATCAGTTTAAAAATGTGGCCAATTGCTAACATTCATAATTTGCTCAGTAAATATACCAATATCCAGCCTATATTTCCTTTTACAAAAGTTATTGTGTAGGCTTTCTTTAGTTAAAAGATACAGACTCTTAAAACCCTGCAGGTTTCTTAGGTTGAATCATTGGGGACTGTCTCCCCCCCCCTCCCCATATTGGTATTTGAACACATTCCTTATAAAGACTTGAAAAGAGAGATTCATAGCTCTGTGATGTTCAGGCACAGTCTATTAAAAAGCTATGTTACTATTACTAGTTTGTAAATTGTCCTTTTGATACCATCTTGTTTTCTTTTGTAGGTATGAATAAAAACACTGTTGTCAATAAAATTCAGAAATCTTGTTTTTTATTTAAAAATACAGTTGAATATTTAAAAATGTTTAATCCCTTGAGGGAACATTAATAGTTTAGGAAACGGTGTTATGTCACAACTGTTTTAGTCTTTATAATCATTTGAAATTTGGCTTGAACTTTTTAGAAAAGGATGTAGCCATTATAGAGGATACAATAGTTAAATCAATCTGGTTTCTTTAGTTTGGAAAGAATGCTTCTTTACAAAAATACTGCAGATGAGTCGTCTTCCACACTAAATAGCTAAGTTCTGAAATGTTAGTTATTTAGACCTCAGCCCCTTTGTTTTCTAATCAAAATGTAAAGAAAAAGGCACGTGCTCTGAATTCAAATAGTGACATGGCAAAAGAGTCTTGAATCCTGAAACAGCGACTTCATCTGCTTTCTTCCGTTGTGCACGTCTTCATATAGGCATTGGGAGACTCAGTTTCTTCCCTTTTAGTACTAAAAAAAGGAGGGAAAAATAGCCCAATAGTAGAAAGCAATGGCCTTTTAGTTTCCATATTTTTATGCTATACAAAGAACATTTAATGGTGTCTTTAAAACAAGAATGTACATTGATTTCTATACAAAGTATGCTAAGATGAATTGTTTTTTCACCGTACTAGTAAAAGTCAGTAATATTTAGCAATCCTAGAATACAAAGATTGGGGTGGGGGATAACACAGTAATTAGAAGTTAATAAACGTTTTTATTTCTCCTTGTGATTTATAAAACATGGTTATGGATATTCCCTCCAAAATCCTGCATATGCATTTTTTCTTAAAAGTTATGAAAGAAAAAGTACAACTAAGGTGATAGGAAAGCTTCTAGGATTCTAGAACCCTGTCCTCTTAAAGTGCTCATAATCCAAGAAATAACCCAAATCTGTGACTCATGCCACAGGAGATAGCATGTCATAATCCATTTTTTTCTTAATCCTTTGGTGATCCTTACCTTTGGTGACATAGAGATAAAAAAAGTCGCAATAGAAGATTGTCTGTACTGCTCCAGAAACAACAGCAATTTGATCAAAAAAGCTTTCCGTGTAATAGCGCCAGATCCAGTTGGCAAGGTAAAGCAGACGATAAAGGCCCAAGAAGAAAAGGTAATGTGTTGTGATTGTCTCAGCTTCTCCTGTTTTGCTAATCATAAAAAGTTGTGGAAGGATAGCCACTGATTCTAGATAAATTGAGAAAGTCCATAATATCTGAGGAAGAACAGTAAATCCAAAATAAATATCCAAAACATTTTACACAAAAAGTTACAAATATGCATATGCTATTTAATAAATGATTTCAGAAAGCTGAGCTCAAAAATATGGACATCATTGAACTTAAGCAGAAACAAGTATCTTACCTCTAAAGGAGTGAATTTGTAGTTTTCTAAAAATGAGAGACCTGTGACGGGAACCAAAATGAACTCAAGACGGAAAGAATCCTGTTCACTCTCAAAAGTTCTCCGGAATTTTCCATAGATCAGGTAAACAGTAGCATAGGCACAAAGTAAGAAAATAATCTACAGAGAAATAGAAATCATTGTATGCTATTTCTTAGAACTTCCCTCTTCAAGGGCAGCTTTTCATAATTGGTCAGTGACACTAATTGGTCACAGACTGATAGAACCGCCAAGATTTAACATCTGATGAAGTGAGCTACAGTTCCAGAAAGCTGTGGGGACCAATAAAGTAAGTTAATCTTGAAGTTCCTACTTGACTGTTAAGTTGCCACTGAGTAACCTGGCTTTCCCCATCTTTACTTAAAATTATTTAACAGTTAAGAGAAATAAATTTCTATAGGTTTTTTAACTATCAAACAA
>JANHFQ010007187.1:178371-188556 GCA_032468035.1 Aparallactus werneri | reverse complement strand
GAAACAAACTTCCTGCAGAAGCCCCTAGGTGGAAAAACAGCTGAGGCTCGCTACCCTGCTGATCAGCTGTGCTGCAAGCAGAGCAACTAAAGGTAGCTATAGCGTGCAGGTGAGTGGGAGGGCTCATTTTTTTTATTTTGTACTTTGTATGTTTTGTATTTTTTTTCCAAAAACCAACCACCGAACCACACCCACTAAGCCATGCCCACTAAGCCATGCCCACAGAACTGGTTGTTAAAAAATTTGAAACCCACCCATGGTAATATGTACAGAGACAACTATTGGTAAATGATTCTGTCAGTCCATAATTTTTATTTTGGCACAACTGCTTCTATTGCCTTTTATTTCTCTACTGGTAGTAGGCTTCATGAGAATTGGTCAGTTTTGTGTCAATCCACCTGAACATAGAGGAAATGGGAAATGAAAAGAGCTCTGACCGAACTTTGATGTGCCCTTCCTGAATCAGTTCTATTAATATTTGCTATTTGTCTTTTCCATGCTAATTGATCCTTGTCTGTAGTACTCCAATACTGCTTATTTGAAGATGCCTTTTGTTCAAGAAAGTAAAATGAAACTCCAATTCTTCCACACTTAATATTGTTATATGAGAAGTAAGAATAGCAAAGATCTATTTTATATGCAGATGGGATTACTCATATAAGGAAACACCCCAGGGTAACTAGAGGGAGATCTACACTCAAAATGAGTAATTTCCTGATTGTGAGGGCAATGGAACAGTCTGCTCCCTGGAGCAATAGGTGTTCCATCACTAGAGGTTTTCAATCAAAGGTTGGACAGTAGTATCTGGGATGAGCTGAAGATTCCTGTAGATTGAGTTACAAAACCTTAATGAACCTTCCAATTCTGTGATGTGTATATGCATTGTGGTTAAAAAAAAAACAAGTACTTGATAAACTGCCAATCACCAGAAAAAGAAACTCTTTGCTTAATCCATGTATAAACTATACTTGGCTTGATGGATCATGTTGTCTAGGACTGTGTTACAGAATGTACGTGCTGATTTACTCATTATGAATCATAGCATAAAGTATCTTTCTGGGGCTCTGCTCCACGTGTAGAATGTGTTTCTTGATTGGGGAAACAAACCTGAAAAATCTAATATTGTGTAATATTCATGAAGTTAAGCAAAAATTAAACAATAACAAAAATTTCTGACTTTGGAATTTATTTATCCTTTCACATTTCTCAGTAAAAATCAGTCTTGTATGACTGTTTATAAAGTTTATTTTAAAACAATATGATCTGCAACAACAATACTAAACCTATATTGATTTATGTTGCTATGCTAATTAAAAGAAAAAAATAATATTTTCTCCTTGGTATATATTCTCATGACATATTTCAGAAAAAAGTCATTTTTTAGTGATTTCCATTGAAATTAAGCTCTAAATCTAAAAAAAAAGTTAGTTGCAACAATCTTGTCCCCTTGCTTTGGGCATAAGATATAAAATTAACCTGAGTTTTATACATTTAGGCTGTAATCATAACATTATTATTTACATGGTATTTGCATTACTCCCAAATCAATCAGCATGATAGTACATTGCCCACTATTTTCAGGAAGTAGAATCAATTAATTTCCAGTGGCACAATAAGAAATAACAAGGAACACATTTCTGATGTTGGAGTTCTGAAGCAGGGGGCAAAGTTTTGACTCCCAGTTCCTCAGATGCCTCTCTTTTAGCGTTAAGTGCAAACACTACTTTTAAAAGGATGAGTAATTTTTTAAAAAACAAATTGTTGTTATTTAATCTGGTTGCATAAAATCAATTTGAAGCCAATTCTCAGTCATTTACATCCATAAAAAGTAAACTCACCATAATATGTTAAAAACTAGCCAGATAATTAGTAAAAGAATGGTGTAAAAGGCCCTTCCAAAGAATGATGTTCAAACAAACCATTACATTCTTGTCATTTTCTTCAATTGTTTGTTATGTTGTACAATCCAATAAGGGTGATGATGTCTGCCAGAGCAAGAGAAGAGAAAAAGTGGAAAGCATCTAGGTGGAATCTGTAAGGAATGAGGAGCAGCTGAAGGAAATTGGCAAAAGAGATTCTTCAGTTTATTCAGAGAAGGGTGAAGGCATTCCTTCAGGAGAGAGGGAGGGAGGGAAGGAGATGTATGTATGTGTGTATGTATGTATGTATGTATGTATGTATGTATGTATGTATGTATGTACAGTATGTATGTATGTATGTATATATGTATGTATGTATGTATGTAGAAAAAATGCTACCTTATTCTTTATCAGCAGAATAATAAAAAGCCAAAAAATGTTAAACAGAAATGAATAATTAAGGAGAAGTGAGAACAGAAGAGATGAACCAAAGGGACCAGATAAAGCTCTTGTGAGGTTGAGATAAAACAGAAATTTGACTAAAGTGAGATGAATTAAGACAAGATAAAAAAGAACAAATCCTTAGAAATCTAAATGGATGAGATTTAAATGTAACATTAACAGGAAACAATTACAATTAAAAGTCATGCTGGTGTATAACTGTAATAAAGATCTGATTTGATTTACTTACTTACTGCTAGCTACAATGTTTTCAAAGCAACTGGTCCAACCAATTGAATTAATAAAATTTAACTAGAATATAAGATCAAGTTTATATAAATAACTTTACCTGCAATATGAAGTCAATGACTGGATTCAGATTTTTTCCATGCATCAGAGCATATTCACCTAAGAGAAATTTCAGTTAGATGACTTATGAGTTTCATTCCTTGTACTAAAGAATTTTTTGTTTGATTGTGAAGATCTACTTTCACCATTTCTCCCTTTGCATAAATGTGGTTCAATGGGAGAGGTTCTTACAAGAAACAAAAGCCAAGTTTCTTCTCTTTAGGCATTAGTTTATCAGAAGGGGGGAATATTGTGCCATATCAAAACTAGGAGTTCTTCCACGCTATTTAAGAGGCAGTGAACAAAGAATTATTCAGTGGTGGTTTTTTCTGATTGGTTAACATTAGCTATCTGGGTATCTATTATTATCTGGATCCCTATTAGGAACAGGCATTTCGAATAATAGAATATGCTTTGTAGAATATCCTCCTGAAGCTTCAACATGGTCTGTGTTTTTAATGCCTAATCAAGTTCTACTTTTGAATTGAATTATTTGGATAGCCTGAGATATGTTACCTCCTGTGGTGAAGGAAAGCACAGTCTCCCACACATACAATTGTATAAAACAAAAACCAGCTGGATCAGCATTTAATAGAACACATTTCTCCTCTGCCCACCATTGGTGAATTTGTGACCCCTCTTGAACTTCAAGGAAGCAAATCTCTTTAGAGAATGTAGTTTGTAAGCTGTAATGTAGACATACAGTAGCCTATTCTCCAATACTCCCTTACCAAATCTAAACATCTGTTGCCTGCTAATTGTCACATCTGTTCTTCAGATAAGACTAGTCCTTGTTTCATGTTTCACTATACTTTTGTTTTGAACTGTTACTTTTGAATTTCCTTGAATTTCCTAACTCTTTGTTTTAACCATGAGAATAAGTTAAAAAATCTTAAAATTCAGTCCTGTACTTGGAGTTGATGGATAGAAACAGTTTTCCTGATTCAAGATTATTACAGTGCTATCAAATTGGTTGGAAATATAAAAGCATTAGTGGATATTTACCGCAGTCAAAAAGAGTAGTTAAGGGACTGATCCCCCTTTGTGCTCCTTTCCATTCTGGGAGAGAAAGAATGTTCCCCTGGGGTGTGATTTAAGCTTCTTTTGCCTTTTTCCAGACATTAAGTTCAAAGCTGTCTCAAAAAGCTCTGCATAATAAATAAGCTTCTTCTTGCATTTTAATTATCACTTTTGCAAGAAAAGTTGCTGAGTAAAAGCTAATATGGAGAGGGAAATGCAGCTCTTCACTAGAGAATCTATTCTTAAACCACCAAATGGTTGAACCAGCTACCACTGGGCCTACGTACGGCCCCCGACCTCTGTTCCTTCTGCAGGGAGTTAAAGACCTGTCTGTTCGAGATGGCTGGCTTGGGTTGGGGATAGGGTTTTATAATGGTTTTATAATGGTTTTAAATGTTATCTGTTTTAATAGGGCTCTTATTTAATTCCTTTTTAATTGTACATTGTTGTTTTTAATTATGCCCTGTACACCGCCCTGAGCCCCAGGAGAAGGGTGGTATATAAATCAAATCAAATAAAATAAAATAAATAAATAAATGCAGCTGTTGATGCTCACGAAGTTCATGGCAGCTGGCAATCCTTCTGGCCTTAGATTCTTGACCCATGAAAATAAAATTATTTGTAATAAGCTAGTATTATCAGGTGAGACACATCATTCAAATTATTTTTTACACTAGTTATTTTCTGTTGTTGTATTTGTTTCTATTAGGGAATCTAGAAAAAAGGGGGAAAAAGAGGGATGGAAAGAGAGAGAGAGAGAGATTTGGAGACAGTATCTGAATGTTACATGGCTCATCATTTCCAGACTTGCTTTTGTTTACATTCATGCTTGTGATTCTGATTACATGTAAATTGTAGAATCAGTTTTTGCTAGAATCAGAGAAAATGAAATTTTCACAGTTCACAAATTCTGAGGATCAGTTTTTGTGAGCTGAAATGTTTACTTTCAAATCCCCGTGTGAATTGCTCAGCTAGACTGTGTGGCTTTCCTACTCATATGTCAAAGCTAGTTATATAGTCACACAACCTGTATACAATGTTAAATTTATAGGAAAGGAGAAAGATAACAATAAATGCATTGCAGACTATTCCTGGCATAATATCCAGACATACTTTTTGAGGGTTTTTTAATGCTGTGCTAAATGGGTTCAGTCTTTTCACCAATTCACAAACTTTATTATATTATGCTTTTTGATACAGTCCACATTTCATGAGCATTTTATGGTAACGAGATTCTGGAACAGTTGGAGCCAATTTCCCTTCCCCCATCTATCATGAGTACGGCCACTGACTAGATCCATATACTCAGGCAGGAGCAGAGTGATTCCCACTTGTAACTTGCCCAGGAGGTTCAGAAGACTACTACTTAAAGGCAACAGACAGTTCCAGCAGAACAAGAACATCATCCAAGTTTTTTTTACAGTCATCTCCAGGAGCCAGTGCAGTTCTGTCCCATGCCAAGGCCTGCAGGGCAATTACCATGGAGTGAGATAATCCAAATCCTCCAGAGATCTTTATAATTTATAATCCCCATGTCTCAATAATCTGTTCCAAAAGAGAAGGGTAAATATAGAACAGTGATTGTCTGTCAACATTCAAACAGTCTCTTGACTATCCAAGGGTCTAATAGACACCAAAACCAAATACAAAAACTGAAATTAACCCAATATAAATTTCAAGATTATTTACATAAAGATGGTATTTATATACCAAATTGTTTTACTTTGTTATTAAAAAAGCAAAATACAAATGTACAATAAAAACATAATTTTTAAATATAGGTGATAATCACAAACTTGTAAGTATTCAATTCATGGTCTGTCTGTTTTAGCATTGCAATAGTTAAGTAGCTAATTTTGACCAAAATCTTGTTACAAAGGTTGATTGCCCCACATCTCCTAAGAAATAATATCTGTAAAACCTGGATATTTCCTTGCTATTGTACATGATTTCATACAGTGCTGAACCCAGACAGCCTTAGAGGATTCAGTCTTGCCACTGAATTGTTGGAGATTACATCTTCAAAAGGAATTTGATATCCACTGCTTCTCATACTTGTGGGTATTTAAATGTTTTACAAAAAAGGCTATTGGAAATACTAATTGGCTGTAAAAACCTCACTTATTTGTCTCATACAAAATTGAATAAGATCACATAATTAGTATGCAGCCATTGAAAATTTTCATATACCTACTAGTTGGAGTATCCTTTTTCTTTCACTAGAAGAGTGAAAGAGGGCCACCTTTGACAGAACCATGCTGATTTTTTCTAAGCATGACTTGTTCTTCTATATAATAAATAGGCAACGTGATGCTGATCACCCTGCAGATACGTTTTGGCATTTACTAGGCTTCCCATTTCACAAGAAACATTCTCATAAGTTATGTTGATGATAGAAACTTGGCAGCTTCTTACGTACTCTAGAGCTTACCAACTTCTTATTCTTTAAAAAGATTTAACTTATATGTTTTTTCCCTGTTAATTTTCCCCAGTAAATGTTTTAAAAATATATAAGTGGAATGCTGGCAATCTTCCAGTTCCCAGGTACAGAAGCTGACCTTTAGAACATTATTGTTAATTCAACTATTTCAAATTTCAGTGCTTAAATAATTCTTGAATGGTTGCCATCTGGATATTGTACACTCAATTATTTGAATACTTAATTGGCTGGTTAATGTAAAGACTTCATCTCATATCACTAGTGCTTACTTCAGCAATTTAATTTTTTCATTATAAGGCAAGGTATTTGCCGTATTCTACATCATCATCATTACCACTGCTACCATCGTCATCATTTTACTTATTATTAGATTTTATTCAATTGTTTTATTCCGTCTTAAATATTTTTATAAGCAACTCAAGGCAGTGAAGTGCTGTAATTCTTCTACTTCTTATTTTTCTTATAACAACAACCTTGCAAGGTGGATTGGGATGAGAGAAAGTTACTGGCTCAAAGTCACTCAGCTGGTTTTTCATGACTAGAACTCAGAGTCTCCTGGTTTCTAGGCCAGCAACTTAACCACTATACCAAACTGGTAATCAAATCATTATCTTTATTTATAATGCACTTATCAATAAGGTATGCAACAAACAACAAATTCAGGGGAGAATTAAAAAATCTGAATGTATAATCTAATAATTACAATCTATAATAAGATTCAAAAATGCAATCTAATAAAAGCAATTAATACACAATCATAAAACCAACAAAACCAACCAAGATATATAAATCAGACACCCTAATTAAATAGACAATAACTCAATTAAAATAAAATTTAAAATTCTGCAAAGAATTAAAAAATATTCTGTAGTCAGGGGTAGCAACTAAGTTTCTTACAATTTCACTCTCTGATTATATTTTAATAATTTTATTACTCAGTCATCCTTATAGTTGGTTTCCTCTTCTTTGTCTCATTGACCTTAATGTTTTTAAGACTAGGCTCCTGAAATTCTTCATCATCATCCTAGTCATTCTATCCACTGCAGGATGAAGGCCTCTTCTGCATATTTCCAATATTTCAGACATAGGGAGAGAGAGTTCTTGAAAATTATGCTTATCTTGCTGAATGCCTGTTGCCTTCCATTAAGATCCATTGGCCAAGGTATTTGCAGTGTTTATTTTGCCAACATTTTTGCTTATTTTTGCCCTTACTTGGATAGCACCTTCATTTTCTGAAATAACCCTGCTTGTCTCATCTCAGCTTCCTAATTAATTCTGTTAACTAGCAACACTGGTTTCTTCCTGGGATTAATATTAACTTGTCTGATACAATATATAAAAATTAATAAACTGTGATTTTGAATAATCCTAAGGGTTCTGAAGTGTTTTTTGCTCACTTGTTTTTCTTCCCCCCCTTTTTATACAGTGTTCTTATTCTATATACATCTATACAAATCTAAAGATAATTAGCAAACTTGATTGCCTTGATAAAGAGGAAACATTACATATGCCTTTCATACTGTATAAAAAGGTAAATGTACCCTTGCACATATGTGTTAGTCATTCCCGACTCTAGGTGGCGGTGCTCATCTCTGTTTCAAAGCCAACGCTGTCCGAAGACATCTCCGTCATCATGTGGCTGGCATGACTAAACGCCAAAGGCGCATTTTCATGTATGCGTGTACAAAAACTTTAAGCACCATGAAGCTAAGAATTAATGTAAAGCCATATTGCACAGTCAAGGATTTTCATGGCTAAAATATCATCTGAACTAAATATTTCCTGGTTTATCACCATACATCCTCTCTCTTTTTGTGCTTCCTTTCATGGCAGCTGGATAATGGGTCACACAATCAGATTAGTTTATCAAGCATGATTGGAAACTGTTAGAAAGCACTGTAGATCAGTTTTCTAGATTTACTTCATATGATATTCAGCAATAGTAAGGAACCCTTATTGTTCAGGACAAATTAAGGTTAAACTTAGCATCAAAATTTGTACCCCAGAAGTAGATAAAATAAAAGATGTCCAGCATACTGTACACTCTGTATATTTTCAGATTTCCCCCTTTTCTCTCTTTCTATTATTATTAAAATTTATTATTATTATTAAAAATTTGTATGCCCCTCAACTACTACCAGACTCAGGGTGGCTCACAACAATAAAAACAATCATTGAGCAATTAAAAACAATTAAAACATTATAAAATTTAAAACATTAAGCGACATTAAAAATATTAAATATTGAATATTGGTTCTATACTATACCTCATATATCACATTCATCCTTCTCTTAGCAATTACAACACAGAACAGATCTCAGATAAGTTTCATATCCAGAGGAAATCCTTCTCTCAATACAGGGAGAGAGAAAAGGGGCAAAGCCTGAAAGAAAGAAAATAAAAAACATTGGGCCACATCCTAAGGCAAAGATGTGCCATGCCTTGTCTTCAGTATGAAAAATAATTAAGTATATTGTACTTGAAATATCCATGAACTAGTGGAATTTTGTTACTAGAATGTTTTATTCATTCTAAAAGAGGGAAAGGAAACTTTTTTTTATAGATACCGTTAGCCAACAAAGTGTCAGATCATACAAGCATAAAGCTTTGCAGCATCATACAATGTAATTCACTGAATAGATCGACAAATGAAAGGTATGAAAGATAAAACCTTAACATGCATACTGGAAGAGGATGAATGTAGCTTCATTGTAGGCCTGCAGACTGAGAACTTTTCCATTCTTCTTTGTCCTGTTACAGCTTGAAATCTTGTGCTTTGATCAAGGGTGCCATATGGCATTAGAAACAATACTCAGGGCTGTTTTTGTAGGACTGATGCAGGCATGAATATCAAACAGCTTTAGAAAACCACTAAACCTTTAGCCAGATGGTTGTCTACTATAATTATTGCTCAAAAGGCCAAAGACAAATGTTTAGGAAATGCATCCATAGCTGTAAATGACTGGTTAATTTCTCATAAGAGATGCCTTCAGTTATGCATATTTTGTACAGAACAGCTTCTATAATAATCAACTTTTCTCGAGGCTTGAAAAAAAATTCTCAGGATGCAATGCTATTTAGGATTCTCTGGCATGTAATGTACAGATCGTCTGGCCAAGTTTAGGTTACTTTCCTGGATATTTATTCTTCAGAATAATTTACCAGACGTCCTTAAAATGGAATCACTAGTATGCCAATTTCCATTTCATGTCCCTTCTTTGCAAAACATAATATTACATCTCAAGAACAGTGGCTAATTGATGCCCAGTATTGTGAAGACTTGTAATGCATTATAGTAATAATTAAATAATTCAATCATTAAGTAAAAAAACAAAACAGGACAAATATAATTTACATTTACATGAAGTTGGTCTACATCTCTAATGGAAAAACTCGAATCTGTAGGGATTATAATTAGCCCATTTTTAATGGGCCCTAGTACCCTTCCTAACAAGAAGTAATAAAAATTGGAATAAAGCTTCCCATGTCTTGAGATGGAATTGTACAAGCAAAGCATAGCCTCATGAAAAAGAAACCTGTGAGTGAAGAAATAACATCAATCCTGCATTATAGGTTGTGCCAAATGAAGAATTGCTACCCCTACTTCAATCAGTTCATTAAAAAAATAACCAATATTTGAATACTTTGTTAAACAATTAAAGGTGACTTGGGCCACTCCTATTCTACTACTTATAATGAAGTTCTCACTACATAAATTAGAGGTACATCATGCCCAAATTTAAAAAATATATGCCTGAAGTCCTCTGTATATGTTTATTGCCTGGAATTGTTTATAAAAAGCCTGGAAACCTGCATGTGAAAGTTTATAAAGTTAATTGTAAAGTTCTGGAAATCCACTGATCTAGAGTCAGAGTCATCTTCTTGAAATGGAGATGATCTGGGACAAGAATGATTCTTCTCAACAATGGAAATCCGATTAAAATCACTTTAAGAGTAGAGCATACAATTTCTAGGAAATCACAAACAACCCCAGAACAATATTTATTTATTTATTTATTTATTTATTTATTTATTTATTTATTTATTTATTTATTTAAATTTGTTATGCCGCCCAA
>JANHFQ010007187.1:167101-177188 GCA_032468035.1 Aparallactus werneri | reverse complement strand
CCCTTTCGTTTTGCTGAAGTAAAGCTTTATTTTCTGTTTAATACCAAGGACTGCTTATTTTGTGTGCATAATCGCTGTGGGGGGGTGGAACAGAACATGGTATCATAAGCCTTATTTTTTGTTGTTTGAGTTCTGCCCATGTTCATTCAGACAATTTCTGCAATATTCTAAAAGTTCTCAAGAATCTCCTAGTAGTTGCATATCTTTCTTTTTAAAATATATTTCAATTTCATAATTATTGTCTTATGTTTTATAATAATTGTAGTTTAATTGTTTAATATATCCATAGTCTGTATTCTTTTTGACTGTATAAAATTGTAGCTACAACCTTCTCAATCAGTTTTGCAAAGGGCGGCTGGTAGAGAGATATTTTATTATGACAGGATACTAGTCCTCAGGAACTCCTAGATTCAGGCACATTGTCTTTCAAAACATAGATGCCAGTAAGTGTTTATCTTGGAGCAATTTTTAATCACTTGAGTTCTATACACAGATGAAATACTGCAAAAGGTTTGAGAAAATATTTGTGGATGGATGAATAAAATGAAGAACATAAAATCAAGAAATATGAGGAAAAGAAAAAAAACGTTGCAGTCAGACAGAGTAAAAAATAAAAATCCAAACAGGCACCTATTTGAATTGGCTTCTGTAGACAGCTAATTTTAATGCTTTACAAAATGCCAGCTATATGAACACTGGCTGGTGTCCATATTTTCCTAGCTTCACGTTTTATTTGACATTTTGAATTGCTGAAAATGTGAATAAAATTCTTAAAAGAGAGCTTTTTCTCTAAATATTAAATTGAACAGTTTGCTCTTTGAATTGTAGGTTGTCATAGATACTGAAGTTTCAGCAATTGTCTTTCAAACAAAAAGGAGAAAAGAAGAAAAAGAAGGGGAAGGGAGAGAAGAAGAGGTTTGGTAGTTATTCGTAATTCCATTTAATTATAGACTCTCTCGATCAATTTTGATTCAATTCAATTGGTGCAAGTTGTCATTTCTATTTCTCTTTCCTAACTGTTTTCTTGCTCTCTTTTGACACAAAATGGCCCCATCAAGGGCCTCATACTTAAATTTTAACAGATTAGTTCTTTTAAACCACTTTGAAACTATCTTGATTGGACTCTGCAAATGTTTTGGGCTATCAAATCTAATTAAACTTGTACTGATTGCTAAAACACTGAAATTAAAAAGCCCTGAAAACATTCAATATTTTAAAATTCCATTGATGTTTTTGAAAAGCAATGAATTATAAGTTGAATAAAAACACATGTGGTTGTGAAAATGAAGTATGAGAAACTCTGGATTTCTAACTGTTCATGCTCGCTAAACACTCATATAGTTAATAATGGTTGATACTCAGTTGTGTGATTATTTCTCCTGGAAGTCCCCAAATTCTGAAGAAGATGTAGGTGCTGAAATACTGTATGGATCATTCAGCAAATGCATCAGTTCTTTTACTTGGCGTTATTTTTGAATAATTAAAATCAGTTCTGATTTGCTCCTCAAAAAAAATGTTGGCTCAAATATGCAAGTATAAATCCTTCACTGATAATTTTTTTACAAAGGCTGCAAAAATCTTTTCAAGAAGGCTCTAATTTGGATTCCTGAATTCCACAAAGTTGGATTCCATGGCTAAATGGATTTTGAAAATGCATGAAAATGAATAAAAATGCAGATGCATCAAAACTAGGACAGTTTTTATTTAATTTACATTGTTAGTGAATCAGCTCAAAACTTTAGGAGGTAACCCTAAACTTAACGATCTGTCAATAAACCCTACAAAAACAAATGAGATATATACTGAGCGTTCTCCCATTGTCCATAAATTTATGCATATGTGGCTACACATTAAGTACATAAAACTGTAATCTACTTTTTTACAATTCTGTTATTTTTTGTATGCAAGTTTTAATATTGGCATGATAGTTTAAATTGACATAGAATATAATAGTATGAAAGAAGAGATCCAAATTATCAAGATAACCCTGTGATCAAAGGCCCAAATCTTTTTATTTGAGTCTGGATCTTTTTTAACATGCACGAACATTCGCGTGCGCTCACGAGAGAGAAAGAGAGAGAGAGAGAGAGACAGACAGACAGACAGAAACTGCAGATACCACTTTAGGCATATCATGAAATTAAGGAGAGATTTTGGCTAAAAACAACAAAATAGAAGGCAAATGCATACAGATATATATTGTAATGTAGCCTTTGTCTAGTTGCATATCATTAGACGGATTCTATGGCAAATATTCCAAAAACTGATTAAATTCTTCACACAGATGCTATGTATTTTGATTTCCATCCTCCATGCATTCTTAATATAAACCCAGGAAGCCACCGATAAATGTTTCCAGGATCTCATAAATCAGGGGTCCTGCATAAATTGAATATGCTGTCCCCCATCTTATTGCTTCTCGTGAACAAAAAGCACGAGCTTCTGGTATCAGTTTGTAGCTTTTTTCAATTGGGTACCTGCCATAATTCTCAGACTAAAATTTCCATCAGTCCCAGCAATAAGAACGAGTGATGATAATCTAATCCTCAGCCAAAGCTTCTCCAACTTGGTCAATTCCGGATTATTTGGAATAATATCTTTATTGTATACATTTAGCTGTTATATCTTTCTACTATCACTGCTCTCATTGTATTTTTAATTCAGCAGGAAATTGCCTAGTGGCCAAAACCTGTTAGAAAGTTATTTTGTAGATCTAATTTATTTATATATTGCAAATGGTTAAACACAAACCACTATATTAATGTGGAGCACCACTTAAACATCATTGACATTGAAACAATTCCTATTATTCAATTGCAAAAGGCATTTTTACTTGGGGTAGCTTATATCCTGCAATGATACCTTTAACATTATCAAATAACAACACCTGACTATCTTTGGGAAGGACTTGATAGGTGAATAAAAATACCAAAACCAGTTTAAACACCTGGCTGATTGTGCAACCAAGTATAATAATAATATTGCTGCTGCTTTCATGTTACAAGCACCAAGACACTTTCAGGTTGAAAGGATTAGATGGTGACATCACACCTGGTTGGGGGCTCCTTAAATGTTCCTGTTAATTGCCCATCAGCATGGTACCTATTTATCTACTTGCAATTACTTGCTTTCAAACTGCTATCTGAGCAGGAACTGAGTGGAAGAAGAGATCAACCTATCATCCTATCATATAGCAGCACTCATATCTCAAACGCAGGCTTGCTGATTGTCAGTCCAGTGCTCTAATTGCATGAGCCACCATGCTCTTTAATAATGTTATTGAATAATAATATTCAATAATATTTTAAATGCTTTGAAATTAGCTTATTTTATTTATTTAATTTTATTAAATATTATAAATAATAATAAAAATAATTTATAAATATCTAAGTTTACATTATTGTTTAAAATGAATACATAATTAAACTTATTTAATTAATATTTTTCATTACTTGTTATAACAGGTACTGTGTTCATAACATGGCTGATATAATAGCTACTGAAAAGAACGCTCATTGATGTTGATGCTAGAACTGAGAAAAACATTGGAAAAATTACAAACTACTGAGACTTGCAGATAGAAGTTGAACATTTATGGGAAAATAAATCCATTGTTATACCAATCATATTACCTAAAGGACTTCCTGAAATGTCAGGAAATACTGAATTTATCAGACCTTTACCAAAAAAATCACTCTGCTTGAAATAGCCTGTATTCTTAGAAGCTGCCTTAAAAATTCATAAGTCCTCGGGACATGAATTGTCAAGTTCCCACTAGACTCAGACTGTGAATCTAACTTTATAATTCCCACACTTAATAATAAATTTGTAACATCCTAGGTTCCAGGGAAGAACTTGCATATGAAGGCCAACACCAGCTAAGGAACTGGTAGCTGTGGTTTCACATTTTTGTGTGTAAAATAATAATATTAAGCCACATTTGCTGTCAAGTACATTTCCAGTTCTCTACCTGGTCTGCAATGTGTAAAGCACCTTATGAGAGTTTTCAGAGGGTGCCGAGAACCAAAGAACCATCTCTGTACCAAGACAATCAAGCCCAAAGACATTTGAGCCATTATGGCCATCATTATGGAATTACTATTTGGTCTCAGGAGGCCCAACCAGATGTTCACTTTCAGAATACAAATCAAATAGCTAATTTTATTGTTGTTCCCAGCACATCTATCCTGCCAACTGTCTTTATAGAATTGTATTCTTCACTTTCTCCTCCTAGTTTTCTATGTGAGAAAAAAGAGATTAAATTGTTCCATTCTTGGCAGATTTAGAGGTGGTGAAAAAATCACAGAACAATGTTTAGTTCATTAAATACAATCCACTGCTTCATGCAGAAATCCAAATAAAGTATTTGTTAACAGATCATTATTTAGCCCCCTCTAAATCAAGTAAAAAGAACCACTGTCTTTTCTCTTAGGTTATTTTTTTTCTAACATTCAGTTTGAATCCTCTAATGTGAATCCATTAATCGGAATCAACAGATCTTGCCTTTCTTTTGGGCAGCTTCCAGATATTTGAATGCTATGATGTTTATTTATTTATTTATGTATTTATTTATTTATTTATTTATTTATCAATCATATTTAAGGTAACAGATCCACTCTTAACAAGAAGAGATAGCAAAAAAAAAGAAAAAGTCAAGATGGTGATTGTGCAAAGCCACTGTTTTGAGATTTTTACGCACCACCACCACCACCGAAATGCCCTGGACCTCAGTGGTCTCTTTTGAAGGCTAAACAGTTACTATTTTTAAAAATTTCCTCTCTAAAGAAGTTGTTCCATTGTCAACTAGTTACTCTGTTATTTCAATTTGTTTAAATCCTTCTTAAAATCCAGAATTTAACCAAAGCAATTATTTCACTAGAGGGCTAGAATTATCAAATGTTGATGAAATTAGGTTTATTCAAGACATTCATTTTAACCGCTCTTTTTGATAGTGAAGAGAGTTAAGCAAGAAAATTGTATTGTCATGAATGTCAAATTTCAGGAACACAATGCTGTGGACCATAAGCTGCAAAATGCCCATTGAGGATGCACAGCTGTCCTCGGTGTGCCGTGCGCCTTGTAATTTAGAGCTTGTAATAACCAGAAATCCAAGATTTGCCAACCTCCTTTATATGACATTTAGGTCTGATGAAACACATGTTCCATTCAAATTCTTTGGAACGAAGACCAAATATTGTTAGCTGCATTTGAAGGTAAAACATAAAGCAGAGAAAAACGGACTCCTTCATCAGTGTTGACTTAGCAAACCAAAGACACAGTAAAAGTATATATTGCACATCTGACTCCTATTTCTTGCTCTTCACCACCTGGCTGCATCAACTTGCTAAATTCCCCATGTGTGTTGCTTTGAGCCACTCAGGAGTTTTATACATTCAGTGTTAACGAGCGCTAAAGCATTTTTTCCTCTATGGTCTAGACACAGAAAATCCAGATTTTGTTTCTCTTGAAAGGCGGCCATCCTTGAGAATGTACTTGACTGCCCATTGCCATGTGTTTCTAAGGCAGATGAGGCTAAACATGATTCGAAGATTTTTTTCGTAATTATTCTTTTCCTTTCTCTACTGACTAGCAGTCTGTTTGTTTTGTTCTGAGGATGATGCCAACCATATTAAATGAGAAAAAAAAAACAACAAAGAGGCAATTGCCAAAGTGGGAAAAAGAAAGAAGAAGCAGAACCAGTGCTATAGTTAGAACTGTGCCTAAAGGAAGTAAAGGACTGTATTAATGTCTATCCAGGCTTTACCCATTGATAGTGCAATTCATGGGACAATTGTTCCTCCTGTTTGGGGACAAAATAGTCTCTTCAAGCCAACATTTGGTAGTGTTCAAACCGCAATATTTCATTACTGGAGAATACAGAGCTTAATTCCCCCTTGCCTTATTAAGGCAAGGGGGAATATCCAATATGCTCTGTTAGTGTTACACTTATGCTAGTGAGAGCCCAGCATTAAAAAAATTTGCACACAGAAGCATTTGAAAAAAGTCTTCCTGAATGTTTAAGGGAAAACTCCAATATTCTCAGTAACCTATCTAATTGTCACTCAGCCTGGATGAAGACAATGAAAAAAATGACTGACTGCTGTGAGTTGATACAAAGATGAACTAACAACTGAAAAAAGCTTTGTCTAGCATATATGAGAACAGTCCTGACTTTAAATTAAAACATGATTCAGAAGGAATGCTTATGAAAGATAATACCATTGGAACTAAGAATTTAATACTGTTTATGTTGTTATGGTTTACTTTTAATCTAGTTGTTATGATTTACTTTTAATCTCTTTCAAGTTTTCTAGTGCTATAATGCTTACTTACTTAGATTAAGAGATTAAAATTTTGATTTGTTTATTTTAGCTTTCAGACAATCTATGTATGATTGTTTCTTTTCCACTACATGTACAGTAAATCTGTCATTTTATGACTATTGTTTGAAACTAATAAATGAGATGCTACCCAACAAATATCAGGGCCACAACAGCTTTATTTGTTTAAAAATGGGCCATGGGAGATTAACTCTGCAGTCTTAAATATGTCTATTCAGAAATAAAGCTCTAGAGGATTGTGCTGCCAATTTTTACATTGGCAATAAATCAGTCCTTGGATTGCAGATGTAGCTGAGTCTTTGGGAAAGTTCAACACAAAAATGTGGCTGGAAATTTTTGAAGTAAGATTCCAATACATCTGGATGGCACTACCTTGACAACAAGTTTGGGATGAGATGGAACTGCATATTTTTAACATCACTAAAGTATTTACTGAAGGCATTCATCCTATGTTTCAATTTTTTTTTATAAACCAGACATTTTCTTCTTCTAAAAACAATATAATATCCTTTATTTGGAAGAATGAAATATCAATATTGCCATGTATTCCAAAATGTGTTGGCATTTGTAAACTCTTACTGTGCTGATTCAGGTTAATTTCATTGCCAGAGAAATAAGACACTTTATACTGATTATGTTCATACAAAGAATCACAATAAAACAAAGGATAAGAAATGTAGTCCACCCAAAACAACCTGAATTGTCATGACAGCCTTAGTGTGGACTTGGAATGCCCTGTCATGTTGCTAAAATTTGACAATATTTCCCAAATGCTGAAAAACTGATAAAAGTCATTGGGGTCTTTATGTACTCGTTTATTTTACTGTTTTGTAGTTCACACAAATCAAAAGACTAGGCATGTTATTAAATGTTTATATTAAATAGTTAACCTTTCTCAAAGGTAACAGCCAATAATGTTTAGTTAGAACAAAAGATTCTGTGAAACAAAACTGTCTTCATTTATCTTTCAAGTACCATTAAAAACAAACATTATAAATGTCAGCAAGAGGTAGTTCCAAAATATGGCGGCCACCATAGAGACGTTCTGTCATTTTACCAACTCCCCCTAATTAGAGAGGAGTTTCTTGACCAGTTTTTCAGGTTTGTGACTCTAGATGGTTTACAATATAGTAAAAATAAGGTAAAGCATTAAATATTAAAATCATAACTATTAATACTAAAATTCCACATTAAAATGACAAATGGAATGCAAAATTATCAAACAATGGAGCAAGGTACAATCAGAGGAGGAGGTAGGTGGATGTAGAATTTTTCTATCAGCCCATTAACCTCTCCAATATGACATGCCCTCCAGGCAAATTAGCAGAGCCAGGTTTTAATGCTCCTCTGGCCAAAGGATGGATGCAGATCTCACCTCAAGGGGCATGATGCCCTTAGGATGGTCACTAATGCATTGATGACCTTGCGTCTGGACTACTGTAATGCACTCTACATGGGGCTGCCCTTGGGGAGCATCCGGAGGCTTCAACTAGTGCAGAATGAGGCCGCGCGAGCAGTGATGGGTGCTTCCCGATACTCCCATGTAACACCTCTGCTCCGCGAGCTGCATTGGTAGCCGGTTGCCCTCCGGGTGAGATTCAAGGTGCTGGTTTTTGACCTTTAAAGCCCTGAATGGCATGGGACCGCAATATCTGAGGGAACACCTGGTTCCTGCCTCCCATCGTCTGGTCCGCACACATAGGGAGGGCCTGCTCCGGGAGCCATCGGTACGTGAATGTCGTCGGGCGGCCCCCAGGAGCAGGGCGTATTCCGTGATGGCCCCTACCTGGTGGAATCAATTACCTAGGGACCTGTGCACCTCCCCTGACCTCCGCTCCTTCCGGAAAGATTTGAAGACCTGTCTTTTCACACTTACCGACCTGGGTTGAGGGATGGGTTTTAAATTTTAAATTGGTTTTTTTATAAGGGGAGTATCAGTTTAATTCAATTTTAATAGTTATTTATTGTATTGGTTTTAATTTCCCCTTGTGAACCGCCCTGAGTCGCATGAAATAGGTGCGGTATACAAATCTTGTAAATAAATAAATAAATAAATAAATAAATGACTCTGGGGCCCAACAAGATGACATTGTTTATAGGGGAGACCTGGTGAATACCCTCTTTGCTAGATCTGATTGCCTGAGCAAAAACAATTGGGGGAACTCCAGGGGTTGGTTCAGCTGGTTCGGCCTGGTTTGGAAGAACTGTTTGTTTGATTTTGCGCAGTTTGGAGAACCGGTAAATTGCTCTGGCCGGGTTTTTGGGGGGAAATTGGGTGGCCTTGCTGGGTCCTCCCACCCATCGCAGTCTATAGCTACCTTTATCCGCTGTGTTTGCAACACAGCTGAGCTGCTTTTCCACCTAGGATAGGGCTTCTGCAGGAAGTTTGTTTTTTAAAGAAAAATTCTTCCTGCAGAAGCCTCTAGGTGGAAAAACAGCTACAGCACGCTGTCCCGCCCATCAGCTGTGCTGCAAACAGAGCAAATAAAGGTAGCTATGGCGTGCAGGCAAGTGGGAGGACTCAAAAGTTTTTTAAAAATTCAAAAAACTGACCATCTAACCATGCCCACTAAGCCATACCCACTAAGCCACATCCACCAAACCGGCTAGTAAAAAATTTGAAACCCACCCCTGGAGAACGGTAACAGATTTACATCTATTGCAGTAACTATGAACTTTCCTACGTTGGAGATTGGAAATGTATTAGTAATTCTAAAACAATGGAATGGGAGATATAAAGCACCATCCATAAGCTGTGGTTGCTCAGTGGTTAGAAAGCAGAATTGCAGGGTAATTCTGCTGACTCCCAGAGTTCGATTCCCACCAGCTCAAGGTTGACTCAGATTTCCATCCTTCCGAGATCGGTAAAATGTGGACCCAAATTGTTGGGGGCAAGATGCTGACTCTATAAACTGCATAAAGAGGGCTGTAAAGCACTGTGAAGTGTATAAGTCTAAATGCTATTGCCGTAACTCTCGGGGCCCACCCCGAGTGGCTCTGCCTCCAGCCACTTGTGGTGAGTTGTCCCCGCAGTGAATTGGCTGTGTGGAAATGTTATGTGGTGACTTTGTAGTGAGTTGGCAGAGAGAACTTGCCAGTGGCAAGGTGGTCCAGGTGAGTTGGTCACGCTGAGCTGGTCGCTCTGAGTTGTCCTAGACTCACCCACAAAACAGTCAATATTCTAACAATGTAACATTCATCTGACTACAATTCTAGATAGCCTAAATCTAACCAAAGAACATAACAAAAGGAGCAAACAGACATTTCACTGAAATAGAAGTTATGATTAAAGACTGGTGTTGATTAAGATAATCATAATTGTCAGGGAACTAGCAATCATGGGTTACATTTCTTACTATGCAAAGTTATTTTCTGTGGCAAACATCAAAATGTAATTGTAAATAACCTCTGAATCAGTCTGTTTTTGCACAAGATAATGCCTTTTCCTTTAAGATCAGTGTATATAGAGCAAAGATTTATGTCTCACATTCAGTGACCACCTTGCCTGCCTAACAAGACAAAAATTTGCTTGGATCTTCAAGCAAAAATGAAAAGTCCAGTTGCTTTTTTGAAAAAAACCCACCACTTATGAGTCCTCTTAGCTTTCATTGCAGCCATTTAAAAAGTAAACTAATTTAAAAGTCCAGTTGCCCTTTGAAAAAACAGATTTGGAACAACCATGACCTGAATGACTTAAAATCTCCATAGACTTGAAGCTAAGGGAAGGCTTTATTTCTTCCTTGGCA
>JANHFQ010007187.1:65518-76354 GCA_032468035.1 Aparallactus werneri | reverse complement strand
CACATGACCACAGAGATGTCTTCGGACAACGCTGGCTCTTTGGCCTTGAATCGGAGATGAGCACCGCCCCCTAGAGTTGGAAACGACTAGCACGTATGTGCAAGGGGAAACCTTTACCTTTACCTTTACCTTTACCTTTACAGGATGAAAGAGAAGTCAAGTTTCATATATTGAATATAACTTTGCGCAAAAGCATAGAATATATTGCAAAAATCAACATTTGTGAAGAATATTTTGTTTAGCTTTTTGTTTGTTTGTATTTTAGGAAAAGGCAAGACTGCTTGTGCATTTATTCCGAAACTGCCATGAGCTTAAGTTGTACAAAGAGTTAGCAACAAGCTCAAATGTTTAAACATCGTCTTTTTTCAACTATTTCTAGTTGTGCACAAAAATTCGCCATTTTCCTCACCCATTTTCAAATGTTAAGTTTATTCTGTCCCGTTACAAAAATGTCTTCATTCCTGCCTTAGTCAGAATGAGATGGCTGTTACAGATACATTTTAACGTGTAATCGGGTGAGATGCCATTGGCAAGCAGCTTGTTGTCTTTAGTGCAATAGAAGACATTGCCATTTTCACTAAAACTGAAGTACAGTTTTAATGAAATACTGAGAGTGGCAGGGGAGTGCACCTTGTCCACTCCCATTTGGATATCCTTATATTCCAGATTCTGAAAAATTATAAAGTGATCCTTTCCAACAAGTTATTTTTCTTTACCTTTCTAGACTTTGCTGCATCAAAACACATAGAAATATCATGTTGACTATGGGTCTAATTCATCAGCATCATATAATGCTGTAAAAAAGGGTGTTAAGGAGGTTTTTTTTAAGGGTTTTTCTTAATCGAATATTTTAAAATAATTTTAAATTTTAATTCGTCTTTCTTTAAATTGTATTTATTTGTACTAATTCGATTTAATGTATTCTTAATCTTTGTATTTGTTGTATTTTATATTTGTGCATCGCCCCGAGTCCTTCGGGAGAGGGGCGGCATATAAATCCAAATAAATCAAATAAAATAAAAAATCAGGAACAATTGGGGGGGGACTGGGGGCCAGCAGCATTGATCACAAAATTGCTAATACTCTTTGAAAGGAGGTAATCCATCCTACAACTATGTTGTAAAAAATAATGCAGCCGGTAGGCTGATACATCAATTCCTCTTGAAGCATGTTGGTGATATCTAGAGCAGTCAAGATGAAAGTTAATATTCCTTTCTTTATTTGTCTTTCTCTCTTTAAAAAGCAGAATTGCCATTAACCAGTTTGAGAGGTGAACAGGGTCCTCCTGGAGAACCTGGACCAAGAGGGCTTCCAGGATCTCCAGGGATGCCAGGACATGGAGTACCAGGAACTAAAGGAAAACCAGGACCACAAGGATATCCAGGAATTGGAAAACCAGGCATGCCTGGAATGCCAGGAAAACCAGGAGCAATGGGGTCTCCAGGATCAAGAGGTGAAATGGGGCCAAAGGGGGAGAGTGGATCTATGGGAATTCCAGGACCCCAAGGACCACCAGGACCTCAAGGACTGCCTGGAACAGGAAAACCAGGCAACAGAGGATTACCAGGACAATCAGGAGCAAAGGGCGAGCCAGGAATGAAAGGGCAACCTGGGATACAAGGCCCCCAAGGCCCAAAAGGAGATAAAGGTGTGGGAATTCCAGGGTTACCAGGGCTAAAAGGGCCACCTGGTTTACCAGGTCCCCCTGGTCCTGTTGGACTTCCTGGAATAGGCAAACCAGGAATGATAGGGTTTCCAGGCCCTCAGGGAGCTGTAGGCAAGCCAGGAATTTCAGGGGAACCAGGGCCACGGGGCTTAGCTGGGGCTCCTGGAATTCAAGGTCCTCCTGGTCTTCCAGGTATAGGGAAGCCAGGACAAGATGGAATCCCAGGACAATCAGGCATGCCAGGTGGGAAAGGGGAACAAGGCTTGCTAGGTTTACCAGGGCAGCCTGGTGCTCCTGGGATTGGAAAACCAGGTTTTCCTGGTCTTAAAGGTGATCGAGGCATGGGTGGTGCTCCGGGCCCACTGGGACCCAAGGGTGAAAAGGGTTATGTGGGCCCACCTGGCATGCCTGGGCCTCCAGGGGAACCAGGTCAACCAGGCCAGCCTGGATTAATGGGGCCCGCAGGGGTAATGGGATATCCAGGTCCAAAAGGAGAATTTGGGGCTGTTGGGCCTCCAGGACCTATGGGTCCCAAAGGTGATCTTGGTTTGCAAGGTTTCCCAGGTAAATCTGGTTTTCCAGGAGAGGTGGGCCCATCAGGTCTGAGAGGCTTGCCTGGTCCAATTGGACCAAAAGGAGATGCTGGTCACAAAGGTTTGCCAGGTTTGCCTGGTGCTCACGGGCTGATGGGCCCCAAGGGAGAACCTGGAAAGCCAGGAACTCAAGGCCATCAGGGCCCTACTGGAATCCCAGGTATTGCAGGACCAAGTGGCCCAATTGGACCTCCTGGACTACCTGGAACTAAAGGGGAACGGGGTTTCCCAGGCCCACCAGGTTTTCCGGGAATGGGGAAACCTGGTGTTTCAGGGATGCCTGGACCACCAGGGAAACCTGGATCACTTGGTGCTCCTGGCCAGCCAGGTCTCCAAGGACCTCCTGGCCCCCCTGGCCCCCCTGGCCCTCCAATAATAATGCAACCTACACCGCCAGCGATGGGACAGTATTTGCCAGAGATGGGGCCAGGCCTTGATGGAGTGAAATCTCCATATGGTTATAAGGGGAAGAAAAGCAAAAACGGTGCCGCTGCCGCTGCTGCCGCCGCTGCCTATGAGATGCCAGCTTTCACGGCTGAGCTCACCACTCCTTTTCCACAGGTCAGGGTTCCTGTGATGTTTGACAAGCTCCTTTATAATGGCAGGCAGAATTATAATCCACAGACTGGTGTCTTTACCTGTGAAATCCCTGGGATCTACTACTTCGCTTACCACATACACTGCAAAGGGGGAAATGTCTGGGTGGCATTATTTAAAAACAATGAGCCATTGATGTACACGTACGATGAATACAAGAAAGGTTTCCTGGACCAAGCTTCTGGAAGTGCCGTTGTCCAGTTGTTGCAAGGTGACAGAGTTTATATCCAGATGCCATCTGAACAGGCGGCAGGACTTTATGCTGGGCAATACGTTCACTCATCTTTTTCTGGATATTTATTGTATCCAATGTAAACTGCACACTCAGACAAAATGAAAGCTCTTTTTTCTGTGTTTCCAAATCTATACCATTGAAAGGTGCATTTATTGATCATTTTTGGACCAACATGTACAATATTAAAATAAAATTACAAATTTAAACATTATATGTACAGCTTGTTATAAAGAAAAACAATTTGATAAGCCCAGCGCTAATTGGCTTGCTGCTGTACAATGAATCTTTTCAACATTTGTCTGCTTTTTTTGCATTAAAAATAATGTCATGTCAAGGTTTACATAAAGTGCTTACTGATCACTTGCTTCTAGGGTGAAAAACTGCATTATAACAAAAACTGCAATGACTTCATTAAGGCCCCATAATCATGTACCAACTTCTCTTTTCCAAAGTTTCTATTTTTATGTGAAGATTTTAATCTGGTTATATTGACAAAAATAGTAGAAAAAGACAAATCTCAGTGTTAGAAAGCAATTAAATTTTTAGCAAATTGACTGATTGGTTTGTGGAATAGTTTACATCAATTATTTATTACAAACCAAATAATGTTAGTGCAGCACAGATTAACAGTTGCATATTGACTTACGGATCACAGAAAATAAATGCATAAAATGGCAAGGTGCATTTAGGCAAGGCTGAATTATCTGATTCACAAATAGTGAATGAATCATCCTTTTTCATTTGGAAATCACTGTTGCAAGTTTTGATCAAGAAATGATAGGATTGTATGTTTGATATGCTCAAAATGGAAGCTTATTCATTGTTCATTTTCCTAGGTCTTTGAACAGTACTGAAAAAAATGATTAGCAATGACTGAGAATAACACAGTCCTTTAGTTTTGTATATTGTGTGATGCATACAATATGAGTTGCATAAAGGCAATGCCATATAATAGAGTAACTATCTTCAGATCAACTATCCTATGGATTATTCCTAAATGCCTATTTTGACTTTTAAATACATGGATATTAGAAAGTCATATGTTTGGTGGGAGCAGCAAAATACTGTGGCTATTATTATTTCATCCTGAATGAAGTTATCTATCTGGTTGCCAAGATTTGACACCACCTTAATAGCACATACATAACTTTTATTGATTATTAGTACCACATGTATGCTATGCCAATAATTATGACATCAAGATTTTTGGGAAAAACTCTTGTAAATATGAAGGCCAACACAGCTAAAGAACTGGCACCTGTAATTTCACAATGTTGTGTACATAATAATAATAAAAAGCGACATGGCATGGCAAAGTATTACATGGCCAGTACATAAGGAAAAATAGCAGACAAAGCAAATAAAAACAAGTGCTGGCAACAGTTAAGAATAGGAAAGCTGAAGAAAGAGACAGAGGGGCTTATTCTGGCAGTTCAAGACCAAGCCTTAAGAACAAATCCATGCAACTCTAGAATTGAGAAGCTAGCAACACAGAGCAAATGACACCTCTGCAAAGAACCTGCAGAAACAGTGCATCACTTAGTAAGCTCCTACAAAAGTTCACACAGACTGACAACAAGCAATGGCCTAATAAAGTAGCAACAATGGTACACTGGAATATCTGCAAGGAATACCACTTGCTTGTAAGCAAGAACTTAAAATGCTAGTAATAGAATGTGAAGAAGCTAAAGTGTCTGGGACTTTAGAATTCAAACATACATGCAAACATTTGCCACATAATACATCAGTCTTCACAATTATGGATAAGATGAAACAGTCTGGATAGTAGATCTCACACTAGAAAGACAGCAGGATAGAAGAGAAAGAAATGAAGAAAATAAAAGAAATACAAAGACAGGTTATAGAGGCAGAACGACTGTGGTAAAAGAAAGCAAAACTAGTACCAATGGTATTAGGTGCCTTTTTTGAAATCCCAAAATATCTGGAGCACCAACTGAACACCATCTGCATTAACAAAATCACCATTAGTAAATTGCAAAAGGCAGCTTTACTTGGAATAGCCTACCTCCTACAATGATACCCTTAACCAGGGGTGGGACCGAACCGGTAATTCCGTTTGGGCCAATTCAGGTGAACCGGTTCTTGTGGCAAGGAGTTGGGCCCACGAAGCGTACATGAAGCAAACTAGTTGTTAGACTGGTTGAATCGCACCACTGCCCTTAACACCATCAAACAACATCTGTCTATCCCAGGTCCTTCAGAAGTACTTAATAGATGGATAATAATGCCAAATCAAGTCTTAAAATCTGGCTGACTGTGCAACAAACCATAATAATACATTATTTCCAGTCTATCACTAAAAATAAAAGTCTTCAAAGAGCCACTGACATAATAAAATCCTATTCAAGAATAAACAGCAAATAGAAAAATGAAAATCAACATATATACAGCAGTTATAACAAACATCTAGCACTGACAGTTTTAAAATCTAAACCAGCTGAAACCCAAACCGGTCCATTAAGAGATGTACATGAGTAAAGAAAATACCTCAGATTCCTAAGTTTGCAACGATGGATCCTGCATAGCAACCCATCTGAGAAGCATGAAGTTACTAATGAAAGGCATTCTTTTTGTGTTCTTGTCAATTTAACACTCTTCAAAGATTAGCACATGAGAAGGACTTCCGTAACTGTTTCAAAGTAAGTCCCAGTAGAAAACACTCCCGATTACCATTTTCAGTTAACCCAAATTCTAGAAGGATACTGGAAGGACATAGATGCACCTGAATAGATCGTACTAAAATCCTGCTGAACAATTTTTGCATGTATAAGAACTGTAACTGGGATTATTCTATTGATCAAGAAATTACCATGTGGATTGGTTGTTTAACTGGAGGAACTGCAAGAGACTAACTTCATCCTTTCTTCTGCTTAACAGAAATCTTGTGGTGAAAACTCTATCCACATTTCAACAGCATTGCGTGCAGTGCCACCTGTTTGATCCACAGAGGATATGTTGGATGCTGCATTGTAGGGCTGCCCCGATTTCATCGATTGCACATATTCAAGAAGTGCAAGGACTCCTGGGGAGACAACTATGTTAGAGTAGGAATGTCTAATCTCCATTTAGGATTTAACCAAGTTAATCTCTGCTCTTGTTACTTGAAAAGTTCTAGACAAAGGATATATTCAGGAAAAGCTTGAAAAGGGAAAAGGGACTCCCTTTCTGCCATGCCTAACAAAATTAACTTTTATTCATGGCAGCCATAGAGCTAGAGGTAGCCTTACATGGATGAAATACCCATTTGCACACCTTAGTCCTCATCCAGATGGGTGGTTTGAGTAGAAGCATCTATAATACAGAAATACTTCTAGATATATTGGAGTTGAAGAATTAATGGACTTGACCATTTTAGTTCCTTTGATAGCTCATTATTTCTCCTTGACATAGGAAAAGTAATCTATGAGTTATTTAACATCCATGTGCTTTTTCATATCACATTTGTTTTAAACATTCCAACTAGACTAATCCTTATTCCTATATCTTAAATGAAACTTCCATGCTTAATTGAAAGTTTATCCTAATATAGATGTATACAAATCACGAGTGAAATTTCAATTATTTAAATCTTAATGCATTACAGCACAAACTGTTTGAGAACAATGGGCAATTCAAAGATATTTAGGCCAGATTACTAGGGTAAATAAAGAAATAAAAAATGAAAATAAGAAATAATTTTGTATTAAAGTTTTTGTACTTGATTGCAAAAGATCTCATTAAATAACTTTTTACAATGTTTTGGTATTGTATTTCAATTATTCCAAAAATGCACAAGAAATCAAGTTTTCTGAAATGTGTTACTTGTGGCTCTGCAAATTATTTTCTACAATTATTGACTGCACTAGTTTGCTATCACAAAATTCATTTTTATTGCTCACACTACATACAAACAGAAACTATGTAGGGAAATGAGGGCTGTATTAATTGATCATAACTATTATGGCCACATCCAATGCATTGCAAGTTTTGAAAAGAAAAAAAGAACAATTCACCCTATGCATACAACCTTACAGTACTTTAAATAGTTAATTTCCCATGGAATTTCTGTATGTAGAAAATACATCTTAAGTAAATAGCAGGGAATGCAACTGGGAGAAAGGAGAAAGCAGCAAGTACTGCTCATTTTAGAACACACAAACAGGGCAAAAATACTAACAGATAACAATTACCATAATAAGGAAATGATGCTAAATGTTATTATATCTGCTGTGACAAATCAATAACAAACTAGTTGTGCTGGAAAACCTAGAAAACCATAAAACACCCATTCAGCAGCAGCCTGTCTCATCATAAGGCCACACGCACAATAAACAAAACAAGAGGAGTGTGTGACTATCCGGTATAGTGTTCTGGTCCCTAATCTGAAGACTGGGCTGCTGTGGACTTTTCTAATCCTGCTTGCCACTGTGAGGGGGTGGTGAGTTCTGCATTTGGACTTTCCCAGTTAACTCTGCCTTTAGAAAGGATGGAAGGGTGCATGGCGATGTCTGCGAATGGGGCTTGGACCGGTGTGAGAGGCCGGGGGCCCCATGGAGCAGCCATGCTTCCAGACATTGACCCTGGATATTCTATGCACAGAACCATGGTTCCAGACTTGTGTGTGACTGCCATAAAGGACATTGCCACCTCCATTAAACCACCATATTCCCTGTCTGATTTGTGGCTATTGGGGCAGTCTCCATTGTCCCAAGAATGGCTGCCATCTTTGTCAAAGACCTTCCTCAATGATGGGTTTTGGAACCCTGAGAGATGGCATGCATCAAAAAGAGTTTTAAGGGTTTTTTTTACGGGGTTTTAAAAATTGTATTTTAAGGGGACCTGGGAGAGATGGCTTTGATGGGCATGGGGTGAGGGGAGATGGGTTGAGGAAGAAGAGAGCTCCAGTTGAGGGTGGGGTTTTTCCTATAGATACGTTGATTGGGAAGGGCAAATATGATGGGGGCAGAGGGTCTGGCCGCACTCGGGGAACGCGCATCCGCTGTTTTCAAGCGGTCACGTGTTCTGTCCCTCTTAGCCCTTCTTGCGGACCAGGTGGCATAGGATTGCAGGGCCCTGGGCTCATCCTGGTTTCTTTTAATGCCAGGTCAGTAGTAAATAAAGCCCCTCTAATACAAGATCTTATTCAGGAAGAGGGGACTTACCTGGTTTGCATTACGGAGACCTGGTTGGGCCAAGAAGGGGGCGATCCACTCTCTAAGCTGTGCCCTCCAGGTTTCTGAGTGCTTCACCAGCCTAGAGCCCAGGGTAGGGGTGGTGGAGTGGTGGTGGTTATTAAAGAAGGTCTTAGTCCTCGGGAGGTCACTGTTCCTCAGATAGGTGGGTGTGAGTCCCTCTGTTTGAGATTGGGTACCGGGGTTCAGGTGGGCTTGTTGATTACATACCTGCCTCCCAACTGCATATCATCAGCCCTGCCTGAGCTGCTTAAGATGTTAGCCGGGTTGACGGTGGAATTCCCCAGGCTGATAGTTCTGGGGAATTTCAATCTGCCTTCTCTTGGCATGACATCCGAGTTAGCTCAGGAGTTCATGGCTTCCATGACAGCCACGGACCTGACCCAGTTAATTCAGGACCTGACTCACACTGGGGGAAACACGCTCGACCTGATTTTTATCTCTGGGCAGTGGATTAATAATCTGGGTATGGAGGATTTAGACATTTTATCCCTGTCATGAACAGACCATTACCACCTGAGACTAGACTTTCATACTGCCACCCCCCACCGTGGGGAGGCACTACCTCTCCAATCGATCACAGTTTGTGTTGACAGGAGGGCAGAGGTCGACCTCGAGGCCTCTTTGGTGTGGGGTGCCTCAGGGGTCGGTTCTCTTGCCTCTCCTTTTCAACAACTATATGAAGCCGCTGGGTGAGATAATCCGGCAGTTCAGGATACGGTATCATCAGTACTCTGATAATACCCAACTTTTCATCTCCACCCCAGACTACCCCAATGGTGCCCTTGATGTGATGTCCCGGTGCCTGAAGGCTGTTTGGATCTGGATCGGGACAAACAGGCTAAAGCTCAATCCCAACAAGACCGAGTGGCTGTGGATACAGCATCACATTTTGTCCATTATAATCCATCTTTGTTAATGGAGGGAGGTGTTGTTAATGGGGGGGAGGTGATACCCAGCGGGAGAGCCTTCTCTGTGGGAGCTCCCACCATTTGGCATACCTTGCCGCCGGAGCTATGAGTGGTCCCCGACCTTCAATCCTTCCTTTGGGCCCTGAAGACGTGGCTGTTCAAGCAAGTGTATTAGGGCAGCCATGCCTGGCCTTTTCTAAAATTTAAAAATTTTAAAATTTTAATCTGTTTTTTCCCACTTTTTAAATTGATATTTATTTGGATAATTGAGATTTAATTTATTTTTAAATTTTGTATTGTGTGTTTTTATGTTTGTGCGCCGCCCCGAGTCCTTCGGGAGAGGGGTGGCATAAAAATCCAAATAATAAATAAATAAATAATAATAAAATATCCCAGACAAATACCATTCTTCTTCCCACAAATATAAAGTAAGGGAAGGGAAGCACATTGAAACTTGCAAGAGTCTGTTGCTATAGCTGTTATAAGAAAAGTAGTTGTGATCTATATGGCTTTCGTTTCTTAGTTTACCTTGTAGGGTTAACATCAAGACATCCTTCAAAAGATCTTGCTTCAGAGGTCCCATAGAAGGTACTCTTATGGAGATGGGTCTTTCAGTAGATAGGTTGTTCTCATAGATCTTACTAAATGCACACATTTTGTAAGTAATCCTGGAGATAATCAGGTTCTGGGTTTTGTAGAATTTTTTAAATGTTAAATTATTTTTTAAATACTTGATTCTAATTATATCTAGGGATATGTGGTCCTGTAGAAAACTAAGGAAATTAAAAATTTTAAAATTTCCTATACCCACCTTCCTTAACAGAAGTATGATATACTAGATTTAGATTCCGTACTAGAATCCGAAGAGTAAAAGTTCAAATCTAACATAGCTGTAATAATCACCAGATATTTGTGGATATTGTAACCCAGCCTGCCTCATGGGAATATTGTAACAGAAGATTCTCAACACTCTAGGGAAAAGTAAAGTAATTTGAATTTAGGCATTTAAGATTATTATCAGAATTTCCTCAGTGTCACAGAAGTTGTGCTCTTTGTTTTGCAGTGCTTCCAGATGAGAGAGAATTTCAACATGCTGCTAAAACTAATAATCTCGACACTATGGAAAGGTTATTTAGGAAAAAAATTAATATTAATGCTGTAAATGTTGTAAGTATACAAGCACTTCATGGACTCAATTTATCTAACAAGTAGATTCTGTTTCTTCATTATTTCATTTAATTTAGGAAAAAATAGTATTTATTCTTTAGTCTTTGGGACTTTTATTTGGCTTTGTCCCTGCACTAGACGTGTGCAGTTTTGAGAATGGAGGTGAGCAGAAGAAAGTACAGTCTTGCTGTATCGGTCAGTTGGTCCATGGATAGGTTGAACCTTTTGGCCATGCGGTCAAAATTTGGCCCAACATTGAAAAGAGACACTGTGTCGACAATATGAGACTGGGAGACCAAGCTTAGCAAATATGCAGCAATTGCAAAATGAATAGTACATATCCAGAATGGAACTTTGAGTAAATTTAAGTAATAATGGCTCCTCTGTATATTATATACTAGCTGATTACCTGACCTTGCATGGTTTTTTTTTTTTTTGTTTGTTTTAATGAAGGATATTTGTACCAGTATGTCCT